>JBBMKF010000028.1:1093488-1112321 GCA_037834155.1 Curcuma caesia | reverse complement strand
TTTCAAGCACATTAATAGTTGCATCATACATATCTATTAAATCGCAAATAGAATCAAAATGGGAGCTCCAACGAGTAATTCCTGTTCGATGCAAAGTACCAATCTGATTAGCTCCTTGCCCAGTCTCGTGCTCACCGACAACAATAGAACGTGCAATTTCATTAAATTGAGCAGATTGTAACTCAGTATTGCGTTTGTTGCGTTTGGAAGAAGATGTAGCAAGATTAACAATAGTTGTCATATTCGAAAAGAAAAGCCATATAGAGATCTCCTTTTCAGCAGTTGCAACTAACACTAACTGGAATTGGTGGGCAAAGCAATGCACATAATATGCATAGGGACAGTTTTTAAGAAATAAAGCTTGCAATCTATTAAAAGCACCACACATGTTGCTAGCACCATTATACCCTTGATCTTGCATATTATGAATTTCTATATTATATCTAGTGAGGGCATCACATATTTCTTTCTTAAGTGTTGCAGCTATGGTATCATGAACATGCACAATTTGAAAAAAAATGCTCTCGCAAGAAACCATATACATCAACAAATCTCAAAATTATAACCATCTGTTCTTTGTTAGATACATCATTCGCTTTATCCACCAAAATATAAAATTTAGAATCTCTAATTTCATCACAAAATTTATTTCTGACTTTATCAATAATATATAAGATTTCTTTTTGAATTTCTGATGAGATATACTTTGTATTTCCTAGAGCTTTCTCTCAGATAACATCACTAATATTATCGTTCTATTTTTCCAAAAGTTTTAGCATCTCAATGAAATTACTATAATTTTGGGAATTTGAAGATTCATTATGACCTCTCAATCCATATGCTTGCAAACTAAGCCAGCGGACACTCTCAATTGTTGTTGCAAGTCTTAATCGATTCTTTTGAATCTGTTTAGAAAATTCTGCTTTATTTATACGTTGAGTTACATTCATCACATTAACAATAGATTTTGCATATTTATTATGCACCGAGTTAGAACTTCCCATGTAAGACAAAAAGACACACTTGACTCTATCATTAACATGTTTTCAACTTTTAAACCCTTCAACTATAAATGAAGATTGTTGTGTTCCACTTGATTCAAGAAGATAACACAGAAAATAAACTACTACATCCTTTGAAGAAGAATACTCTAACTATGAAATTTTTTTAAATCATGTATATTGAAATCGACGATGTTGCTTTCTAGATTCAGATCGTAGGTACTCATATAATTTAGGTTGATATGGCTCCATTTTGATAAAAGCTCGTCTAATTTCATCACAATAATTAACAGAATGACACCATATTGAAATATGTAATCCAGGATCTCGTTCAAGTGAAATTTTATCTAACTCAACTCTTTGAGATTTTGAGGGAGATCGAACTCCTCAATAGAAATATATGTATTAGTTTCAATTCTCTTGGATGATAAAAAATTATCAATTCTTGGTTTAAAGAAGATAGAATATTATTTCTCCTTTTTTTCTTGATTTGATATTAAAATAATCTAACACAAGTAAATTTTGACATAATCAGTTTAGAATCTTATAAATTTTAAAGAACAATTTCTAATATAAATTTCACCTTAGCTATATAGATTCAATAATAACAATAATAGCTAAAATTCAACATAATTTATTGAATTGAAAAAATAATAAAAATATTTATAATTGTGTTCTTCAATATTCCATGCAAGAACGATTTAAATTAATTAGTAAAATTTTAAAAGAGTAAAAAATAATTAAGAAATTGACTAATTTAAATTATGCATAAAATTATATTAATAAAAAAAATTAAAAATATGTTGCCCCCTTTACAAAGCATAACCACGTGTATTAAAAATTAAAGCTTAGCAATACATCTCGTAAAAAATCTTCAATTAACTCTAATAATGCATTAAAACTTTGATTAGACATATATTTTAATTATATAATTAGGTAGTTAAATATTCATTTCAACTATGATAAAAAAATTCAATCTTGGGATCAAAGTAAAATCGTGCAGAAAATTAAAATGAAGATAGTAGTTACTTACACCGTGGAAGAGAAAAAGAGTGATCGAGCAATCACAATTCACAGGAACTATCGCAAAATTGGCAAAACAATCACAGAAGAAGTTGACTTGAACAACGATGTACAACAATTACAGAACAATCGATTACCACAATCATGATTCACAATCATTGAAGAGAAATTCAATTGCTGTTAAATTTTAAACACATACAATGAAATATATTTTATATTGCACAAAAGGAAATGTTGAAATGTTGGATGGTGAAAAAACGTTAATAAATTTTTGCAAGATTGCATACTGATTATGTTACAAATTTAATTTTTTATAATAATTTATTTATTATAAAAAAAATATCTGTATCTCTGCAAATAAATATATATCTCTTAGAATAAATAATCATATCCAATTCGTTTATAATAGTCAGTGATTCACAAAAACTAGTAAACAATCACAATAACAGAAGAGTATGAAAAAATGTAGAGCGAGTGAAGAGGAAGAAAAAATCACAGCTGAAGAAAAAATCGTGTGAGAGATATGTTGGGCGGCGAGGGGAGTGAGGAGGAAGAAGGAATTGCAGCGAGTGAGCAGGAAGAAATTACAATGAAATAAAAAATCACACGATGATCACATTACCCAGACTGTATACTTACAAAATAGATTCTGATTATTATTTTAAAAAAATCATAACTTAAAACTCTAAAAAAATGGGCGACCCCTCCGACCGTCACTGCTTCCACCATCCTCGCCAGCAGCGGCCGCAGCGGATTCAGCCTCAAGTGTCTTCTTCGTTTCCTCGAGTTTTTCAGCAATCTCGGCCTCCGTGTACCCGTGATCGGTCAGGGTTTCTTGCAGTATTAAAAGCTTCAGATGAATCTGCCGCTTGCGGTCGTGCTCAAGGATGTCTTTGTTGGGCTTCCGGACGCCACCCTCCGGCTTGGATCCGCAGGCTGCGGCGTCCTGTCGGACGGTAGGCCAGGACTTGACGAAGAATTTACTCGTTTGAATGTAGCCGTTCGTGCCGGATCCCCTAGGGGTCTGGAGCCCGATGCCGTTGTACATCTCCTTGGACTCGTTCGCGAGGATCAACAGGCGGAGTAAACCCTAGCAGAAGAGAGACAGAGAGGAAGCGATCGGGAAGAAGCAGAAGGAGAGGACGAGGGCAGAAATTACGATCGAATGCCCCGATTTTATACTTTTATCGGATCGGTTTCGTTAAGCTTTTATCGGATCCGTTCCGTTACGTCGACAGCGCAACCAATTTTTTTTATTTTTCAAAAGTCACATTTAATTTTCAAAATATTTTTTCGATCTATTTCAACTAAAAATTAAAATAATTTTTTTTATATTTAAATCAAACTAAACTGAATTAAATGGGATAAAAAACAAAACTTTAATTATTTCATCAAAAAATTTTATAAAAAATAATTAATAATACTAAAAAATTATTTTTTAAAAAAATACGACATTCAACTCTATTCATATTTTTTATTTTAATTTTGAAACTTTAAAAACTTTTTAAAATACAAAAAGGATAATAAAATTATAATAATAAAACTCATGATAGTCTCTTAATTTTATTTCACTTTTACTTATTTTTTATAACTAGATATCAAATAATAAAAAAATAATTTTTTATTAACCATTTTTATTTTTAAAAAAATAAACATGTTCGAATCAATTTGATTCGGTTTAAATAAAAAAAATTTATTTTTTTACTTTAATTTAAAATTAAAGTAAACAAAAAAGGTATTTAGAAAATTCAAAAATTTATATGCAATCATCCGTACATACAAATTTATCAAGCACGACATTTACACGGATACAAGAAATCGATTGTAAGAACAAACTATCGAACAATATGGTCATTCAACCAAAACAATAATAAACTACTGATGAAAAATTAGCTTAGTTATTTATACAGCCAATGATGGTGCAAATCCAACTACTTAAGCAACTACATGATAATTGTTCAACATATAATGTTCCTTTAAACAAACACAATGTCCTCTTAGTCATTCTTCTTGCAAAATCATCCCACTCGATGAACAAAAGAGGGAACACAAAGCTATACAGACTGAGGAATCAAGCCGCTTCTTTAGAATGAACGACAACAATCATTTCAAACAACTGACAAATGAATTTATCAATGCCGGAGATAATAACAAATGTATTTTGGCAGCAATTGCGTCGGTTAAACTGGTATGACATCGACATTGGAGGTGTCTTCACATCTTAATATTAGTCCATCGAGGTTTGCTGGAAGTACGCACTTGGTCCATTGACACCCCGTGGAAAAGGGTTCGGGGGGAGGAACTATCATCAGGACATTTTCGTTCTTCCGGACGACCCCCATTATGCTTACAGTACTGCCCTCTTTAACATAACTGCATACAAAAAGATTCACAACTGAATGGACCTTCAGAAAAAAGTCTAATGCATCAAAAACCATTCTCTTATCAGAGAAAAAAAAAGACTTTCAATAGTAGCACCTATAAACAAGGTAGATATCGAAAGGGCCAAAAAAGAAATAAAAGGATGGAGTGTGTAGGAGCTAAAGTTGCAGATTACCCTTCTTTCAGGCGCATGACGTGGTCGTCACAGGAAAGGTTCCTCTCTTGCAACCACCTAAGGAATTCAGGAGACAAGTCCTTGTTGGTTGGGTTGATCTCAACAACAACAGACTCATCGACATATGGAGTCACTTGAGAACCATAACCAGCTTTGACGAGAGCTCTTAAGCCAGATTGAAAATCAGATATGTAAAAGTCAACCACATGCCTCTGACAGAGTTTCAAGTAAGATGATTAGAAATGTAAGATCAAGAAAAGCATATTTAACAAATGTATGCTCAACTAATTTAAGCATGAAAATTTCCATTTTGTGGCAGTTAATTCTGTTGGTTACTCAAATCTAAGATTATTTATTTTTCCCTCACAAAGAATGGTCCAATACCTCCATTGACCTCAATCCCCAAGTAAAACGTCGATGTTCAGAATTGGCATTCTTTGAATCCCAGCCCTTGTATTCGTACAGGCCAGTGGATGTGTACACACATCTAGGGACCTTATGGTATGAAGACTCAAGTGGAAAGTTTCCACATGTGACAACCTATAAGAATCACATGTTAATATATTTAGTGGAATGAACCAAACACAAGAATAAAAGACAAGATATGGAAGATGGGAAACATGGATTTAATGGCAACAAATCAAATAAAATGGAAAAAATAGTTAATCAAAAAGAGCTTATTCAACAAGATTTCTGTGCATTTTGTACTAATTCAAGGGGAAAATTTCTCCACATATAACTTCTCTAAAAACTTTCCTACATGCGTCAAGGTAAAAACAATAATCGTAATAATTCAGGTTGCATACCCCAGAGACCTTCACATATTGCCCGTCTTTTGCATTTCTCAAATCTGCATCAGGGTACTGGGCAATGAATGCCAAGACAGCTCTTCTTCCAACACAAGTGTTCCAAAAGGAAAGCACAACAACAACACCAAATATAGCAACAACAACAAGAAGAAGAACTGGATTGTGAACGGCACCCAGAATGAAGCCACCTGCAATAAAACCCATCACAAACAACAAAACCACAGACCAAAGGATGGGCTTAGGCAGGCTTCCCTTGAACAAATAGTTATTCTCCTGACTGAGATTGGTGACAGCTTGATTATGGACCATGGAGCCACTATTTAGCTTCATTGATTTAGTAGATTCCTGAGGGCCTGATATTTTCCGGGGGACGCCAGATGAGTTAAGTGGCCCAGATGAAATTGGACCAGACGTTATGAGACCTGTAGTTGGAAGTACTACTGGAATAGAACCAGAATTTTGGCGAGACGTTTGGATGGCAGATCCAGATTGAGGCCCAGATGACTTTTTAACTGAATCTCCATGTTTAAGTGGTCCAGAATTGGATTTTTGTCTACCAGAACCACCAGTGACAAGTGAAGAACCAGAACCCTGACCTGCATAAGAAAGAGAACTACTATAGCTTGCCTGACCTGAAGCATTAGGCATAATGGGCCCTGAGTTGGAAGCAGTGCCTCCGAATGATCTATTTCTTGAAGGAGCATTATTAAGAGGAGCAGATTTTCTGGACTTCTCAACATGAAGCTCAAACATCTTTCCAAGTTCTCCAGATTTTTTTATATCACCACCAGTGTATGGCATGGCTGTGGAGCAAATTGTAGGCGGCTTCTCCTTGGGTTGCTCAGGCCGGCCTGAAACGTAAAGGCCATTGCTGAGCTGGTGCGATTGAAACCTTGAGCCCATCAGGCTTAGATCTGCTCTATAGATCTTGAACGTCGGGTGGATGGCAAATAACTATTGTGAAGAACCGGGAACTATTGTAAACAGATGGATCATTTTATCATTGTGTCGCTAGAGTTGCGAACTGAAGTTTCAACTACCCTATCAAAGTACCAACAAATTGTGTCAGTGATAAAACAAAGTCCATGTTTAGGCAGAGTCTGGCAGACTACTCCACATGCACTATTTAGTTAGGAATTGCACAAAACAAAAAGATATAGGCTCACCTAACCAAACCAAAAGTATTCTTAAGGGCATGACATATAAATGAAAGACAACAAAATTCCATGATAATTGAAGCAAGGGTTAGAATATTAGTGGATTGTGGAAACAACATTAACAACCCTTTTAGCCCTTCAAAAAATGTGATAGTGTTAAGTGCCAAAAAAAAATTAAAAAGGAGATAATTGATAGTGAAAAGTGGTTAAAGAGGTAGAATCATAGAACAGATTAATATACTGTTTGTATTGCCTTGGATTGCATAGATTGTCTTAAGCTGGCTTAGATATCTAACAATTACCTTATCCCTTAGCACTTAGAAATTCAAGTTTATAATCAAACTTAATCAATGTCTGAGGGAACAAAAGAAACTAAAGATTAAAAAAATGAGAAGTTTAGTAATGAATAGACCAAGATATCAAAAACTTTGTTCTTCATTCAAACATAAAAAAATGAAAAATATAACTCAGGTGCTCGTATAACTGGTGCAGCACAAAATAATTCAATGATTCAAACTTAGCAAGAGCTAGGAAGCTGCCAAAGCATGGTTCTCCAACTACAAAGAGTATGTTCACCCAAACTATAAGTTAGGTACTTGACAGCAGAGGAAAACAGTTTATATCCCATTTCAACAAAAGATTCAGTTGTACCAAGCTACCACGCAACTCAAAGAAGGAGATATCCCATGTGAATTGTGAGCATAGACAGGGTACCAGTTAGGAAGGAGAAAAGTGAAAGCACATGGAATGGATGCAGCAGCAATATCCTCCCAAAATATGATAACAGTTACATGCTTTAGAATTTTTCTATCCAATTAAACTTCATATTTCATGATTATGGGGCATTACCTAGCAAATAATGACCACATCCAATTTCAAACTTTCCATCTTAGTTGTTGTTCACGAGTCATATGAAAAAAAAGTATATGTGTAGTAACAAAAAAAAAACATTGTTGATCTCTTCACTTCATTAATATTTGGTCATCCATGTTGAGTTGGAATAAACAGACAATTTATTGCAGATTAACTGCTTTCCTCCAGTTTCAGTGTTTGCCATTTGGTGTTACAGAACTACCAATTGTTCACTTAAAAATCCAAAGTTAAATGCATTTTATCATTGAATTATTAGAAGACTAGATGCACAAATAGAGGCCAAGAAAAGTACTTGAAAATGACACAAATTATAAGAATCAAGTGAAGAAATCTTTAGTATGGTTTAAAAGTTTTAGAAAATAACTGAAACCCACATCAAGTGAGTATTCTTGGTTCTATAACTGATATTGTATGTGCAGGTGAGTATTTACTGCAATTCACTCTGGCATATACCTACAGTTCTTGTTGAAAGATGCTAGAAAAACATCAGTCCCAGCTAGTCAACTACATGGATATTTTCTAGTTATTAACCCATGTTTTAAAAATAATCGACATTTGCATAAGACATCCTAATAATTAAGACAATTTAATCTAACATGGCTAAGAAGCAGGAATATTATAAAAAGAAGAAAAAAAGCTCATGATTTCTGTTTTACATTCATTATAAAAATATTTAAAATTGTTGAGGCAGAGGCACAAGCCAAAGTACATGTAAAGCAAACTTATTTCATACCAAAAACCTTTTACTAAGAATTATTCATGATCAGGGGCCGTTAAGAGAAACAATGGGCCATAAATATCTATTTTCTTATTACCGGCCCAGTTCAACTTATTGAGAACTCAAAATCAAACATGTAACTAAGCAGTTGATTGATATGGTTAGATCAATCAGGAAAATATTGAGAAAACATGGAGTCAGTCATCTTAAATTGAGACTATAGTGCAGATGACTGGACCATAAAAGAAAAGGCATTTCCTTTTCAATTAGTAACTTCTGAGGCCTACTTCCAGCGATTAAGATTAAGCCAAATCCATCACTATCATTGTCTATAAGAGGAACAAAGAAGTCACTAGGAACACTCACCATAATGGAAGACAAATTGCAAAAGATAACATTTTCACACAAGTTTCCAATATTAAAATTGGATCCTGGAATAAAAGAAACATTTTCCAGCACCAGAAAATGTTAATCTCAACCAGCAAATAAGCAAGATCCGAGCTTTTGACCATGTCGAAAACCAAGCTCCATAAACTTCCAGCAGATCGCAGTCACCATCTTCATCAATCTCTTTTCTTGTCCATTCCAATATCCTCTCTAAATTTCCCTCAACTAACCCAGATCCAATGACAGGCAGCACAGCACCTACCAAGAAAAAGAGGGGGAAAAAGAAAAGAAAAGAAAAAGAAAACTTTCCACTTCCTCAACAAGAAACTAACGAGATTAACCAACCAATAGCAATCCCCGGGCCACGAAATCGAAGTCTAATTTCTAAATAGGAAGGAACAAAACCCCGATCCGAAGAGCAACAAAAGAAGCCGAAGCGTCTTCCTTTCCTTAGATCTGTAACTAAATCAACAATTTCAATCCCCCCCCCCCTCCCACCCCATTCTCCATCGCAATCACGACTCGGTAAAACACCCTAGATTCCAGATGCCACTGCATTTCATAATGGTTCAAAGAGAGCTCGAGAGGAGCAGCGGAGAGAATCGTCGTACCTCAACGAAGCATCCCGGAGCAGTCAGCGAGCAGATCAAAAGCAACTCAAGGTGCTGCCAAATCGCAGAGAAAGTGAGAGTAGGAGAGGAGATGCACGAGCCGAGAAGGACCTCCAAGTAAACGGTGAGAGGAGGAAGGTGCGAGGAAGAAATAATGTGTGAGAGAGAGAGATAGAGAGAGAGAGAGAGAGGTCTTAGTCTCTCTCACGCAGTGGCACGGTTGGAGTGGAGCTGTAACTTTCCAACTGTTGAAAGACAAAAATACCCCTCTAGGGGACCTTGGGTATCAATAATTTATTTAAGTAATAAAAATACGTTTCCGTAATTACGTAATTATTTATAGATCGATTTTTAACTTATGAATTATGAATAAATTTATTCTAATAAAATTATTATTTTAAAACGTTATTGCGAAATAATTTATCATTCGTATTTTTTAATTTATCTGAATATCTAATAATAATAATAAGATTTTATAGGATCGAACTAATCTTTTTGAAAAAAAAAAATAAATATTCTCTCCTTTTGTTGCTATGATTATTTATTAAAGAATGCACATGTCAATTTATCCAATAAACTATGTTTTATAAAAATATAATTTTCTAATTAGCTAACAAAATGTCATTTAAAACCAATAATTTGAATTTTCTTTTGAGGAAACTCAAAGGGAGCCGTTTTAGTAACGTTTTAAAGCTCCGAAGGAGAGCGTTACAGTCATTAATTTCAATTTGCTTTGCCATTAACTGTTAATTACGGTGCCTAATGCGTAATTTTGGTGGTGCATTATGGTCACGTGGGAATTATTAAGTGCACTGTTAACCCATTTGGCTACACTGTGATGGTCACGTGGTTTCGGTGATCGCATATCGTCGTCGTACCGACGCCACGTGTCCGAAAATTAATCGGTCCCCAGTTAATCTGTCCACGCGTTATTAAATAATAAGAACATTATTAGCATGGCTTTAATTTTGTCACTTTTTGTTCTTAAAATTTAAATGCATACGATACTTAAACACCTCATAATTAAAAAAATATACAACAATAAATAATGAATCTAATCTGAACCAATTCAATTAGCTCATAATTAGTTGGCCAAATCTTGACGAGCTCTTCTCTCCTTCTACAACGGTTCAACCGATAGAAAATGTCACACTTTCATCGTCTAACATGTAATAAAAAAATTATATATTAACTATATATATATACACGATCGATCTTATAATCATCTATAAAGAAATACCACTATTTGCTAATTAAGTAATTGACAGATCTTGCTAATTAAGTAGCAAACTTTCAGAAGAGTGCTCTTTTCTTTGGCATCATTTTACTCTTTAAATAATTGTATATATTTTTAATATTTCATTTACTTTTAAATATTTGTATTAAAAATATTTGGGTAAAAAAATCAAGAACGTATTTTTTTCTTCCAAATAATTAATAGAAGAGATTTTTTAAATTTTTTATTAAAAAGATATCTTATCTCACTGTTTGATATATAATTACTTAATTATTTTTTAATACTATTTAATATTATTATCTTTCGGCTTTCACCTAATTTATCAGATATGTTGTAACAAATATAAAATTATAACTGCTATGATATGACAAATAGTAAAAGTTAATTATTGCAATGTGAATTACTATATATTTAGGTCGTGATAACTACAAAATTATAGATGTTATCAATGTTATAGAAACTATGAAATCTTAAATATTACCATGTAAAAAGAATTTTACATAATTATAATAGCTATAGAACTGTTGTTGTTACAATCATTTATGTTATAACATCTACGATTTTATAGTTATTATGATTCTTATAGCTACTATAAGGGCATCTTCAATAAGGGGTATTTGATGGAGATATTTAAAGAAATATTGGAGGGGTTATTTGAGAGGTGATTAGAAATCATCGGACAAAAAGTTTTGCCCGTTGATTTCAATTATTTTATTATAAAAAAATATATAATAATTAAAATTAAATAACAAAAAGATATTATGTTAGGGAGGTTAGGGTAGTATTCGTTATTGATTTTTCATTATTATTTTTTTAAAAAATAATTAATTAATGGTTTAATTATTTATGTTGCTAATGTTCAATAAATTGAACGTTGCAACGTTCAATTTTTGAAACGTTGGACAACGTTCATTTTTTTTACTATATATACACCATATTTTCATCAATCTTTCATCACAAAAAAATCACTGCATACTAAAAATTTAGAGAGCGATAGATAACAATTATAGTCCTTATTTTAGAGATTTGTTGAATTCTCCAAATGTCGACAAAAATTCAAGTGAAGAAAATTCTCGATTTCATCTTAATCTCCTCAATCCTCAATTTCCATTTCCCTCACAGCACCGATATAATTTCCAACCTTTTCCATACCCACCACCATATTATCAAAATTTTCAAAGCTATCCAAATCTTTCAAGTAGCGCCCATCGAGTTCCGTTTTATACATATCCCCCGGAATATTGACAAAGTAGCTAATATTCTATACAAGTTCCATCTCATGAAATTAATCCGCTTCAATCACCGGGATTCAATCAAATGAATCAAGAAGATCTAGTGTCGATGCAAGTGACAGTGGTAAAGGGATAGAAATGCTTCATGCAGTTTCTCATTCACAATTTCCTTCATTCTCAACAGAAATAGGACTTGATAATATTATTTTTGATCAAGCAACTGAGATGGGCAACAAATTGGATGGAGGCCATAACAAGCGAACAATGTAGACAATAGCAGATGATAAACTCCTTGCAGCAGCCTACACAATTATGAGCGAAGATCCAGTAGTTAATAAAATAATATTATTAAAATAAGTTTATTTAATATTAAATTAAAAAATTATACATTATAAATAATTTTATTTAAATATAAATTAATAAAATAACGAGGGGACTTATAAATATTTAGTTATAATATTTAATTATAATATTTGAAAGTGAGATAATGATAATAGGTGGGACCCATAAATATTTAGTTTGTGGTATATTTGATTGTAAAAGTTAATATATTTGAAGAAAGAGATATTTGATTGATAATGTGGACGTGGGGATCATAAATATTTAGATGAAATATTTGGTAGCATTGTGGATGCCCTTATAATTGTAACAATTATATTTCTAATAATTATTATAATAGTTGTTATAGTTACCATTTTATAATTGCTATAACGTGAATTTTTATTCATATTATCGCAGCTACCAATTCTAAACCTAGTAACTATTATAATGCATCTGATTAATTCATAATTTAGATTAAAAATAATAATATAGAATAATATTGAATACATGATTAATAGTCAAATGAGATATATTTTGATAAAAAAAATTAAAATGGAATGCTGATGATTCAAAAGAGACGTGGCTTTTAACCAATATATTTCACGATTTTAAATATATAATTAATTATCCGTCTATATTTGTAAATATATATATGCGAATGACGATGACACACGTTCTACAATTTCCGCGAAGCTTCGCTTTATAATAATCAACCATAAAAATAAATAGATAAATAAAAGTGTGTCTTTTATTTTAAAATCTACATATTCTATTTATAAAAAAGTTGAATAAATTTTTATAAAATAAAAAATAGAATTTTCGTGCCTTTATATATAAAACGCAAGAACAAGGCAGAGTAGCGAAGCCAAGTGTTACGGACTCGTCGTCGAGGTTTCGGTAGCGGACACTCCTTGCGGTATCGCGTTATCTTCTCCGGACTTCGGAGTGCGTACCGCTTTCTCCTTTATAACACTTTCTACTCTTGTCGCTCTTAAATATGGTAACGTGAAAATAAATTTGGACCATCTTAATGGAAGATAAATATCGTGGACCATTTAAAATGAATGTTTTTTTTAAATAATAATTAAATAAATGTAAAAAAATACCTATTTTTTATTTATTATCAAAATATTATTTCATTATACCTTTCGATTGTCTTTATTTTTTAAACGATTATACCAACTATAGATTTATAATTATAGATTAATATTAATAAAAATATTGTATGATTCATAGATGCTATAATATAATATTAATGGATGTTGATTGAATTTTTTTTTTCTAATCCGTTTCTCCCACCTCCACCACATTGAACTCTGATTAAATTTAAGCATGATACACTTTTAATTTATTAAGAAAACACATATTTTCTTGCAGATCCATAATAAAATAACTTTGAGAAAGTTCTTTCCCTTGAAGGTACAGAAGCAAAATAATCAATTTATTGATAAATAAAATTTTTCGATGTTTCATTTTCAAGTCTAATGGAATTCATAAGCATAGGAAGAAGCTCCATCAAATAAAGATTTTTTTTCAACCATCTTTCGATTGTTAATGTGGGATATACAGATCGCTACTACATATATAGTTGTCAATTTGGATTAGACCTGCCGAGTTGGTCCGCCCCCGTCAAGTAATTTAGATAGATTGGGTTGCAATTTTATCAATCCATTTTAAGATAGATTCAGATGAGTTGGTCTGCTTAGGCCCGCGATGGGCTTGGGTTAGCTCGCGGATTAATAAAGTTTATTTATTTATTTTAAATTTTAAAATTAAAGTAGAAAACTTAATGAATTAGTGAATTTGATCCATTTAAATTACAATTCAAACTAAAAAATTTCAACTTAATCAATTTAAATTATAATTCAAATTTAATATTTTTAATATTTTTTAATAGACTCGTGGGTTGGCTTGCCTAATCTACGATCCGTCTTGAGTTGGATTAGATTGGAGATTTTTTAACTCGTCAAGTTGGTGGGTCGGCCCACTCCACCCCGCCATATGAAGGGCCGTCATAGATTGATTCGTTTGACAACTCTAACTACGTATAATATATATCAATTGTTTGTTGAATCTTACGAATCATGTGAAAATAGGATACTTTAAATTAAAAAGTCAAAGAGTTTCATAAAACATTCCTGATAAAAAATATATAAGCGAAAGATCCTACTAAATTGAATTTGGTCTATAAATATAAAAAATAATGAGAATTCTTATCTCTCATCTCTCTCAATTACACAATCCAAGATTTAAATTAATACCTCTTTATTAATATTTAGATCTCCTACGACAAACATTGTATTTGACTTGGTAGAAGCTCACTCCAGAGATAAGTTGGATCCATCTAGCTAGACATCTGGATGCTTGATCATCGATCGGTCGTGGACCTATGAAATCCAAGTGATAACCAAGCAAGTACCCTCCTTAATAAAACTCCTTAACCTTCTCAATTATTTAAATATTTAATAAATTATTTAAATATTTACGATTCGAACTCCTTAACCTTCTCAATTTTATCAGGCAACCTTTATCATACATATCATATTTTTATTTAATCTCTATTTATTTTTTTAAATAATGTATTGACTATATCACTGACTTAGCTTGTAAAGATTTCCTAGTCACCTTGCATAAACTTATATTTTTATTATATAATCTTGAATAATAATTTTAAATTTTGTAAATAATTTAAATTTGACTTGAATAATAACTTGAAATTTTCTATTTAAATAATTTTTTTATTTTTCATTTGTTTATAAAAAAACTGGGTATATATAGCACGGATTAAGCGTAGCTTGTAGTCTTCGATTTTGTGTGCATGAAGCAGTGTTCTGGTTCTGCGATCTCACGCCGCCTCCTCTCGCCTTCCGCTTCCCTTCCACACGGTGCTTCCCAACTCGAATCCCTCCGCCTCTTTCTCCGGCGCGCGCAGCGGCGAGGTGCCGCCGTCTCCGCCGATGCGTTCCCTTCCTTCCTCGCCGCTTGCCGCCCCTTCCCCTCCCTTGCCCGCCAAGGCCACGCCCTCGCGCTCAAGTCCGCCGCCGACCTCAACCCAGCCACCGCTACCGCCCTCCTGGATCTCTACGGTAGGCGCGGCCTCCTCCGCGACGCCCTCCGTGTGTTCGACGGAATGCCCCTCCGGGACCCGATCGCCTGGAACGCCCTCCTCTCCTGCTTCCTCCGCCAAGGCCTCGCCGCCGACGCCGTCTCGGCCTTCCGAAGAATGATGGAGGACGGAGTCGCGTTCACCGGCGTCACGCTGTCCGCCGCCTTGAAAGCTTGCGCATCGCTGCGTGCGGTTCGGCTGGGCAAGCAGATCCACGCCCGGGTGGTCCGCGAAGGTGATGACTCTCTCGTCATGTCTACCTCTCTCATCGACTTCTACTCTGGCTGTGGTTTGATTCAGAATGCGTTCGATGTGTTTTCCGGATTGGATTGCGAGAAGGACGCTGCGATTTACAATTCTTTGATCAGTGCGTGCATTAAGAACAGGC
Source organism: Curcuma caesia (assembly GCA_037834155.1). Classification (NCBI taxonomy): domain Eukaryota; kingdom Viridiplantae; phylum Streptophyta; class Magnoliopsida; order Zingiberales; family Zingiberaceae; genus Curcuma; species Curcuma caesia. The sequence goes on along the minus strand of JBBMKF010000028.1, from coordinate 1,096,901 downwards.
GGTTCGAGGAAGCATTCTCGATTTTGGGATCGGTAAGGCCCAATGCAATCGCACTTACTTGTGCTTTCTCTTTATGTTCAGAGTCTTCAAATTTGCACAACGGAAAGCAGGCGCATTGTGTAGCAATCCGTCACGGATTTGATTCTGATTCCACCTTGTGCAATGCCATCGTGGATATGTATGCCAAGTGCGGGGAACTATCTTCTGCCCGTCTTGCCTTCGAACAGATTCATCCCAAGAATGTAGTTTCCTGGACGAGCATTATCGAGGCCTATGGTAGTCATGGGCATGGTGTTGAAGCTTGGAACTTGTTTAAGAAGATGGAAGAGGAAGAAGCAAGCAGCGGAGTTTCACCGAATGCCATCACATTCCTTTCACTTTTGTCTGCTTGTGGGCACTCAGGCTTGGTGGACGAAGGGCGGGAGAGCTTCTTTGCAATGAGAAATGAGTATGGGATTGATCCAGGACCTGAGCATTATTCTTGTTTCATCTACCTGTTAGGTCGGGCAGGTCGAATTGAGGAGGCATGGCATCTTTACGGCAAACTAAGTAGGAGTTCAAAGAAGCTCACAAGTGCAGTCTGTATAGCTATGCTGAATGCTTGCAAAGCCAACATGGATTTAGCGAGAGGTGAGCAGGTGGCTGAGCATCTTCTAAAGCTAGGAGACAGTAATCCTGCAAGTTACATACTTCTCTCGAACTTTTATGCTGCTGCTGGTAAGTGGGAGAAAGCGGAGAGCTTAAGAAGAGCGATGAGGAATAGACAGTTGAAAAAGGAGGTAGGCAATAGCCAGTTTGATGTCATGAGTTGCAGTTGAAATTGGATGATGGCGAGTAGGTGTTGAAGTATATCCTTGAGCTAGATAGCCATGAACATGAAAGTTACAGATTCCTTCAAGATTTCTGCAGCTGCCTGAAAGTGGGTAGAGCAAATAGCTTGATGAGGGACAGTTACATTGAAAATGGAGGTTGCTAACAATCAATTTGGCGCCATGAATTGAAATTGTAAATCCGAAATCTGTTTCAGCCACTGACCTAAAAAAGGTTACTACTATAGGGTTACTATTCAAAGTTACTAAAGATCTCATACTTGTATTTCTCTCTGTGTTCTGTTATGATGAAATCCTTTTATACTCGTATTCATTCAAGATACTTTGATATACTCGGTGTGAAATTTATACAAGGTGCAGTGAGGTACACCAACTAGTGCAACTATGGCACCTTATTAATGACAATATGTAACTGATTCCAAATAGATAACAAGCAGTATGAGTTCAAGTATAGTAGCCTAGTTTCATTTAACATTTTTTTTTTCAGAATGCCAATTTTTGTAGATCCTGAACTTTATGTTTGCTTAGAGAAAGAAGAGATCTTATTTTAATTGTATTTCTAGTCAGATTATGTTACCTGCAAACATTATGTAAAGCAACATTGATTAATTATAGGAGGAAAATTGATGATAGGTGATTCCCTTGCTTCATCCAATGCATTTTCTGCAGCAGCCAATTATTAAGCAAAAAAGAAACCAACTGTGAATGGAATACAAACCTTTGCTTCTCATATACCCAACTTTTAAGTGAATTGGAGATAATTTTTTCCATCAGTTTAATGTTTTTTAATGTTTCTACTTAAGTAAATGTACTTTCACATTCTATAACATTTCAAAACCATGCAGACCCAGTGCAATTGAGGTTTTCAATTCATGTTATTTGACCTGAGCCTGTGATTTTCCTAGAAGATGTTTGGTGAAATGGAATAAAGGTATGTTCCACAAACAGCTTCTATCATTTACATATGTTGATAGTCTCCTTAGTTTCAGATAGAGATGATGGTGTGAGGAATACATGTATCTTAGATAAGTATGATGATTAAAAATGCTAATTTCATGAATATATATTGAAGTAACTTCAGTTCAAGAGTCAAACTAATCAGCAACCAATCCACGCAATACTTAGAAAATTGGCCATTCACCATTGGTATCCTTATAATTAAGAGAATCAAATCATCAACACTACTTACTTAATTGCAGCCTTAATCTCATCGTAGGTGGCTGCTTACTCAAGCCTGAGAGTAAGATCCACAACAGACGCATCTACAGTTGGAACTCGGAATGCCATTCCAGTTAGCTTTCCGTTCAATGCAGGAAAAACTTTTCCAACAGCTTGCATCATTGGCATAGTGCATTGATATCAAACCTCACAGTAAATAATAATTCATCAAATAAAATAGGTCAATAAAAAAAAGAGCAATTACTAATGTGGTATAGAACATATCCAATATATAATAAGCATTCTATAAGACACATGTCAAAAAAGAAAAAAAGAAAAGAAAAAAAGAAGGCATCGTAGATTCTATAATACCAATGATGCAAATTTAGATTAGGGATTCTAAATTTTTGAGTTTTAACACTTCGTAAGATTTTATTCTGGTAGATCCTCATTTTTAGGAAGTGGTGTTGCTTGGAGTTGTCTTTTTTCGTTGTTGGGTTGACATGAACGACATGGCATAAGTACAGGTATGAAAAACAAGTTTGAGGGGCTAGCTGGATTTGTCTTCCATGGATGGAGGTTGAGTCCATGAAGACATCGAGCATATTTTGGTTTGAAATAAAGAGAGGTTTGTAGTTTCAAAATCTTGCTTGCTAGTTGGGATTGAGAATATACTGTTTTTTTTTTCTAGTGTAATCTCTCCTTTTTTAATCCCACTTTTCCAAGGCCATCTTTAATATTTCTGCTGTTTCCCCCTTGTGTTAAATCTCCTTTTGATTTCTATCTGTTCTTCCATCATTTCTCTCTCTCTTTCTCTTTTAAATAAATAAGAATCAATTTGAACAAGCCCCTTAGAACCCCCTAGAGTAGCCCTCTCTCCCTACCAAGCACTATAGTAGGGGGGATGACCTTGACCTGTTGGATCTTGTCACCCTTGAAGGTGAGTTGTATGGGAGAGCTAAAGTTAGCAACTAAGATAAGCTAAATTACAAAGCTTCAATGGTCAGGGAGAAGCAAATGATAATGGGGTCCATGGGATACAATGGATGGATGGATCTGAGTGCCTTGGATGGTGGAGGCAAAAGGACACAAGGCTAGGGGAACTAAACATCAGGGTCAAAGAGGATGATGCAGGTGGAGTTGGTGGCTTAGAGTGCTGAGAGAAGAGCTTGCGAGAGTGATAGAGGTTGTATGTTGTGGAGGTAGAGAGCATGATGTTTATTGTTTGCAGCAGGCATAGCAGTGCTTGCCCGCGACTTGAATGTAGGTGTTTATGGACTGCAGTAGCTTGAGGAGGACCCCTGGCATGACTATCACCATTAAGTTCACTAATTGCTAGATGAAATGCCTTTACTTTTTTTAAATAAAATATTAGTGACATTTGGCATGTCGTTTGTAAGCTAACTGGCCTTCTAGTATATAGAT
>JBBMKF010000028.1:1056174-1074409 GCA_037834155.1 Curcuma caesia | reverse complement strand
ATTTAATAAATAGATTTTAATTTTTATAAATAAATATACTAGTGTGATTTTGAAAGTTAATATTGAGATATTTATAGCTCTAAGTATGTGGTAAACGTTATAGTTTTTAAATATTTTGTTTTAGTTTTGTTAATCACTTTACTACAATTTCTTCATCTCCCTTTATTACTTATCTTACCGAAATAATTATCTTATTTATTTATTTTTAAATGAGAAAGTAATTAATTACTAGTTATAAAATAAAACTAGAATTTTTTAAATAAATAAATAAAACAACATTAATATTTAATTTACCAAAAAACTTCAAACATATTTAAGATGATAGAAATTCAAGATAATTACAAATTTCTTCATGGAATATTTTATTTTATTTTATGATTAAATAGAATCCACCTTAATTCGTGTAATCACTTAGAGAGTCAATTATTTATTTGAATAAAATTATAGAAAATATATCGTTTAAATGTATCTGTTAATTATAATTTGAATAATCATAACAATTTAAATTTAATAATGCTATTCGTAACAAATTTTTTTAATTTTAACAAATACATTATACACTTTAATTTCTAACATATTTGTCATCAAAAGATTTATTATCCAAATTCTAAACAAATCTTCATATAATTATATATTTCCTTATCATTTAAAAATTTATCATCCAAATTTATTTTAAAAAGTGCTAATCATTTTTCTTCACCGAATTAAATATATGGGATGTATTTTTTTAAAAATGTAAATTCTTAATGGATTTGGCCAAATATTAGAAAATTATTATAATAAATTTAGTAAATATATTTTAATTTTATAAATAAATATATTGGTGTGGCTTTGAAAGTATATATGTTGAGATATTTATAAATTTAATTACTTGATCCACTGAGTTAGAATATAGTTTTTTAGTATTTTGTTTGAGTTTTGTAACTTAGCTTTATCTTCGTTTTGATTTATCACCTGAATTAATATTTAATAAATATCAATGAAATTATCGATATACTTACCCTATTTATTTATTTTTAAATGATAAAATAATTACTAGCTATAAAACAAAATTGACACTATTTGAAACAGATAAATAAAACCACATTTATATTTCATTTTACCAAAAAAGCTTCAAACATATTCAATATGAAAAAAATATAATTTTAATTAAAAAAAACCCTAATGCTTTGAAATGTTCTAACTTCCCAATACTATAATTATCACTCAAATTTTGTATAAATTAAAGATAATTACAATTTTTTTATAGAATATTGTTTTTTTTTTTTGGATTAAATAGAATCTACCTTTCATTTTCATGAAGGTAATTACAACAATTTAGATATAGTCAATTATTTATTTGAACTAAAAAATCGAAAATATATAGTTTGAATGTGTCCGTTAATGAGAATTTGAATATAATCAAACCTAATTAAATTTAATAATTGTATTTTTTTTCAATTTTTACAAATACATTGTATAATTTTAATTTCTAACATATTTGTCATTAAAAGAAATGTTTGCTAATAATTTTTCTTTGCCAATTTAAATATATGGGATGCATTTAATGGATTTGTTCAAATATTAGCAACTTATACTAAATTTAATAAATATATTTTAATTATATATATATATATTGGTGTGATTTTGAAAGGTAATGTTGAGATATTTTTACAGATCTAATTACGTGGTCAACCTGATTAATTAGGATATAGTTTTAAATATTTTATTTGAGTTTTGTAAATGAAATTTATCTTCGCTTTGATTTATCACTTATCTAAATTGACACCTTTCAAATAGACATCAACCAAATTACAGATTTAATTATCCTATTTATTTATTTTTAAATGAGAAAGTAACTACTAGTTATAAAACAAAACTAGAACACATTAAAATAAATAAATAAAATATTGAAATTTTATACTACAAAAGGTTCCTGATTTACCGACGGATTTACCGACCGAATAGCGACGGAATTGGTCCGTCGCTATTTCAGTTAATTTTTGTAGTGTTATTTACCAAAAACTTCAAACCTATTAAATATGGTAAAATATAATTTTAAATATAATTTTAATTATGAACAAAATTCTAATTCAAACCAATAACTTCCCCATCTCATATTTATTACTCATGAATTTTGCAGAAATTCAATACAATTACAAATTATAATGATTTTAAATGGTTGTAGCTTTAATTTATTCAATTGCACAAGCATGAACTTGAAGGAAATAATAATAATTTAATTATTGACCTTCACATTAATTTTATCCTTAATCTCTCTCTCTCTTTTTTTTTTTTTTGTGTGCTAATTGCTAACTTTTATTTGGTGGTCGGTGGGAAACTTTCATGGGACCGGATCGACTATCCCCAGGGATTGAGTCTATGAGACTGACTGAGATTTATCATTTTTTTTAATTGCTAACTTGTTTTAATTTTGCTGCTGACCACATCTATCACACGATTACGTAGGAAAGCATGCATGTTGATTAATTAAAAGAATGATGGGCAACAAGTACAAATTTGTTACTTTTATATTAATCTTGTGATTTTTGTTTATAAAATGTTTTGCACGTCATCGTTCATTCTCGTCGACTTCATTGGTTATAGGGGTGAGTAAATTATTAAAGTAACCGATCGAATTCGAAAGTTTGATTTAGATAATTCAGAATTTTATTTTAAAATAATAATTTATTCGATTTGGTCTCAATATTAAAATTTAAAAATCAATTAAACCGAATTAGTATCGGTCTAATAACAAAATATCAATTAAACCAAAATAATTGATAGAACCGATCGTATTCGAAAATTTAATTTGAGTAATTCAGAATTTCATTTTTTAAAAAATATTTTATTAAGTTTGATCAATTTAAAAATTGATTAAATCAAAGTATCGATAGAATGCTATATTGTGAGAGTCAATTGATCTCCTTCATAATGGTCAACGGTAGTTAGTTTTTCGATTTACCTCCTTGTGGATGGTCGTCGTGGGGTCAACCGTATGAGATTGCTGGGATGACAAATTTCACCTTTTATTTAAATAAGTGTTTAAAAAAAATTCTGAATCATCGACTCTTGATTGATTGTTGAAGTCGCCTGATTATACAACAATAATAAAAAAGTATGACTAATTAATCAATTTTGTATTGATTCAATTTATTTGATTTCAATGATAAAGTTTGATTGTTTTAATTTATTAAAAAAATGATTTTGATTTATTTCATTGAGTTTGAACCGATTACTCACCTCTAATTGGTTATAATACTGAGTAATTTAAAATAGAAAGTTGATAAGGTTGGTATACCAGCAAAATCTATAGTTACTAGATATACAATATTACATCTTAAATAAATTAAATATAATCTACCTTTTGTTATCAGAATAAATAGAATATATCTTTCGTTCTCACGAAGTTAATTACAACAATTTAAATGTAGTCAATTATTTATTTAAATGAAAATATAGAAAATATATAGTTTGAATGTGTCTATTAATTAGAATTTGAATAATCTTACCTAATTAAATTTAATAACCATATTTATTATAATTTTTTCAATTTTTATAAATACATTGTATGATTTTAATTTCTAACATATATGTCATCAAAAGTTTAAGGATCCAAATTCTAAGCAAATTTTCACACGATTATTTCCTTATAACTTAAAAAATATTCAAATCGACTAGTTTTTGTTTCTTAAAAATAATATTCATTCAAAACATGGAAATAAAATAAATGTTCATTAATAATTTTTCTCTGCCAAAATTTAAATATATGGGATGTATTTAATTGATTTGTTCGAATATTAGCAACTTATAATAATTTTAATAAGTAAATTTTAATTTTATAAATAAAATATCTTGGGGGTGGTTTAATTTTGAAAGTTATCGTAGAGATATATTTATAGATCTAATTAAGTGGTCAACCTAATTAGGATATAGTTTTTAAATATTTTGTTTGAGTTATTTTAAATCAATTGACTAAAATTTATCTTCATTTTGGTTTATCACTTATCTAATTAATGCCTTTTAAATAAATATCAACCAATATATATATATATATATATATTTAATCACCCTATATATTTATTTTTAAATGAGAAAGTAATTACTTGTTATAAAACAAAACTAGGACACTTTGATGTAAATAAGTGGATAAAATATTGAAATTTCATTTACCAAAAGCTTCAAACCTATTAAATATGGTAAAATATAATTTTAATTCTGGACAAAATTCTAATGCATCAACAGATGAAATGTTCTAACTTAGAAATTCAAGATAATTACTAATAATGATTTTAAATGGTGTTAGCTTTAACTTGTTCAATTGCATAAGCCTCAACTCGAAGGAAAAAACAATACTTTAATTACTAACCTTCACATTAATTTAATCTCTCTTATTTATTTGTGTAACCTTTGTTTTAATTTTGTTGCTGATCACATCTGTCACAAGAATGTTGTTTATGTTCACGCGCGCATGCATGCTGATTAATTAAAAGAAGTTCCCGGGGCCACGGTAGGATATTTATGTTGTCACACAGGCACCTACAATTTGATCCCCAACTATGGCGTATTTGCAGGAATTTTCCTCCAAATAGGAAGCGCAATCAAAGAATGTTGGACGTCTGGGCTGGCCGCTGCGTGTACTTCCCGATTTACCCTGGTGATCGGTGAGAAATTTTTATAGGATTGGATCGGTCACTTAAGGATAGTCAATGAGAATAACTTAAATTTATTTATTTATTTATTAATTAAAAGAATGATGCATGAGGCAATAAGTACTCACATATATTATACAAAAAGTTATTTTAATAATATTGTGTCCTTTAGTGAATAAGTCTGATCTTTTAACTTTTTATATTTTAATAAGAAAATTCAGGTTTAGTTTTTTTTTTATTGTTTTTGTTTATATTAATCTTTTATTATTTGTTTATAATTAAAATGTTCAGTACTGCCTCCTGCTGGTTTGTTCTCATCAACTTCATATATTAGTTAAAGGGGTGAATAAAATATCGATTAAATCAAAATAATCCATCGAATTGTTAAGTTTGTTAATTCAAATTTTCAATGTTTTTAAAAAAATCGATTTATTTCTAGATTTTAAAATAAATATCACTCAAATTACTGATTTAATTATCCTATTTATCCAAATTAATTAACACCTTTTAAATAAATATCAACCAAATTACAAATTTATTTATCTTATTTATTTATTTTTATATGAGGAAAAGTAACTAATAGTTATAAAACAATTAACTAGGACACTTTGAAATACATAGATAACATATTGAAATTTCATTTACCAAAAGTTTCAAATATATTAAATACGGTATATATAAATATAATTTTAATTCTGAACAAAATTCTAATGCATAACCGTTGAGATAGATGTTCTAACTTCTCCATCTCATAATTATTATTCATGAACTTTGTAGAAATTCAAGACAATTACAAATAATCATTTTTAAATGATTTTAGCATTAACTTATTCAGTTACATCACATAAGCCTCAACTTGAAGGGGAAAACAATAATTTAATTACTGACTTTCCCATTATCCTTAATCTCCCTTATTTATTTGTGTACTAAATATTGCTAGCATTTAATTTGTTTGAATTTTGTTGCTGACCACATCTATCACAAGCTAGAATACATTGGAAAAAATGTCCCCGGGACAATGGTGCAATGGTAAGACATCCGGGTTGTGATTCAGGGATCTGCGGTTCGATCTCCAGCTACGATGTATTTGTAAGAATTTTTTTTCAAATGGGGAACGCAATCAAAGGATGCTGAGCATCTGGATTGGCTGCCGTATGTGCTTCCTGATTTATCCGCGCTTCCCGATTTATTCTGATGGTCGGTGGAAAACTTCCGTGGGACCGGACCGATCACTTATCATATGATAAATCTTAATTAGCTTTATTGATTATTTTTAGAGTGATCGGTTCGATTTGATGGAAGTTTTCCATCGACCATCAAGGTAAATCAAAAATTACACGCAGCGACCAACCCAGACGTCCAACATCTTTTGACTGCGCTCCTTATTTGAAAAAAAATTTCTACAAATACACCGTAATTGGGGATCAAATCGTAAGTACCTAAGTGACGACCTAAATGTCCTACCGCGACATCATGCCTCGGGAACGGAGGACTTTATCAGAGTAGACAAATATTATCTAACATTAATTAGGTTGACTAATCTCTTTCTACTCGGTAGAAAAAGACGAAGAGCGCTGGACCATCACGTCCAAAAAGAATGCAATACAGCAGCTTCCCAATCCTTATCGTATCATCTAACTTTTTATATTTTAATAAGATGGAAATTCAGGTTTAGTTTCTGATTTTGACGTGAATAAATAGGTATGAGATTCATTTTACATTTAAATGATTTTTTTTGTTTATATTAATCTTATGTTGTTTGTTTATAAAATATTAATTTAGTGCATCATCATTCTCATTACTTCATTGGTTATAAGAATTAGCAAAATATTAATTAAATCAAAATTAATTAATCGAATCGGGCAAATTTGAAAGTTTGGTTGGATGATTCAGAATTTTATTTTATTTTTAAAAAAGTAATTTATTCAATTCAAACTTGATTTTAAAATTCAAAAATCAATTGAACCTAATTAACATCAATCGAATGTTGCGTATATATCTAAATAGGTATTTAAATTTTTTCTTAAAACATGATTTGACTCTCAATTGATAATTAATATCAATCGATTGGTAAAATTTTTTTAATTAATTAATTTTATATCAATTTAATTTATTTGATTTTAATGATAAAGGTAGGTTGGTTTAATTCGTAAAAAAAAATCAATTTTGATTGGTTCGATTATCACCGTAATTGGTCATGTCACCAAAATCTATGTTATAAAATATACAATGCTATATCTTAAATAAATTAAATAGAATATCTACCTTTCGTTAAATAGAATTTACCTTTTGTTCTCACGAAGGTAATTACGACAATTTAGATTTAGTTAATTATTTATTTGAATAAAAATATCGAAAATATATAGTTTGAATGTGTCAATTATTTAGAATTTGAATAATCTTACCTAATTAAATTTAATAATGATATTTATTATATTTTTTTTCAATTTTTATAAATAGTACGCATATAATTTCCAACATTCTGTTATCAAAAGTTTAATATCCAAATTCTAAGCAAATTTTCACATAATTATTTCCTTATCACTTAAAAAAAATGTCAAATTGGCTAGTTTTTGTCTATTAAAAATAATATTCATTCAAAAAATAAAAATAAAAGAAATGTTCGCTAATAATTTTCCTCTGCCAATTTAAATATATGGGATGTATTTAATTGATTTGTTCAACTCATAATAAATTTAATAAGTGAAATTTAATTTTATAAATAAAATATATCGGTGTGGTTTAATTTTGAAAGTCAATGTTGAGATATTTATAGATCTAATTATATGATTAAGATATAGTTTTTAAATATTTTGTTTGAGAAATTTATCTTCATTTTAGTTTATCACTTATCTAAATTAACACCTCTCAAATAAATACCAACCAAATTACAAATTTAATTATCCTATTTATTTATTTTTAAATGAGAATAAGTAACTACTAGTTATAAAACAAAACTAGGACACTTTAAAATAAATAAATAAAATATTGAAATTATATTTACCAAAAGCTTCCAACATATTAAATATGATAAAATATAATTTTAATTCTCAACAAAATTATAATAATGCACCAACAGCTGAGATGTTCTTACTTCCCCACCTCATATATATAATTATTGCTCATTAATTTTGTAGAAATTCAAGATAATTGTAAATAATCATTTTAATATTCTTCACTCTACCTCATTCAATTCCATAAGTCTCAACTTACAACGAGAAATATCAATACTAATCGATTGTTATTAGTCAATAGCGATCGATTAATATTCTTTTAATGTACTTATCAATGTACTATATATAGTCGTGGTTAGCATGCACACTCTTTGATAATTTATTAATTGGTGATGTGTCATAATCAACAACATTATTAATCCACCTTTCATTAATTAATTAAAGTATTAAAGTATGAGTATATAATATATTATTTATATGATATCATAATATTCAGATGATAGAATTAAATAAAGGTTAATAAGAATAATTAAATTAAAATTGATGTCATATTATGATTAAAATTATGAGTATTCCTCATCTGTGCAGCTGAACAAGTCTCCTGGAGTAGATGATATACATGGTAAATGCACGAGCAGAATGATGAATGAATTAGGGGACAAGGATGAGTGATTTATCTTCAAACTCTAAATTTATCTGTATTGTAAAGATTATTCTTCAATAAAAAATAGAATTCGTCACTCTAATGGTCCTACATAATCGGTCCTACGATTGTTTATGAGAAGATAAATCGAAAAGTTACAATTGACCATGACAAAGGAAGACATTACTTCAGCTTCATCGAGATTCAACTCTTATCTACTTCAACAATTCTTTTCCATCGTAATTATTCAATTATATCTCAAGGGCAAATTTGAAAACCCAGTAACAAAGAAAGCAATTTTTTGTTGAATCTAAATTGAGAACCATAGGCACAGTAGCAAAGAAAGTAATTTTTTATCTAAATATTTAATTTTTACTATTCAATTAACACAGACCCGTCCCTTTTAAGTGAACAAGAGCTCTCCAAGACTCAAAAATCAGGATAATATTCGACTACATGGTCATCTTAACAACACAGGAGAAGGCAAACTAATAGTTCAAATATACTCGCTGCATCAAAGATTTTTATTAAACACCAAACAAGAAGTTCACAAACTGCGTCGATAGAGCCGGCACAGGAATGAAACAAAGGATTAAACCATAACTTATCATAATTTGCCTTCAGTCTATCACTTTGGAGATTGCAAACACACTACCACATGAAAACTTTTTGAGCATTTGATGCACTGCGATTTGCTACCAGCAGAGGAGATAAAAACATCATAAGCCCTTCTCGAGCATTGCCCGCACCCTAGTAGGAAGTCCATAGAGACGAATGAACCCAGCGGCATCGGCCTGGTTGTAGATTGCTCCAGTCTCAAAAGAAGAGATGTCCTCCCTGTACAAGCTATGTGGGCTTTTCCGCGATGCGACAGTGACAGAACCCTTGTACAGCTTGAGCATGACTGATCCAGTTGTGGTCTCTGTGATCCTCTCCATGAAGGCGTCCATGGAGTAGCGGAGAGGGTCGAACCAACGACCAGCATACACCAGTTCAGCATACTTGAGTGCTAGCAAGTCCTTCATCTGAATGGTTTCCCTATCGAGAGTCAAGGATTCAAGCTCGCGAGCAGCTGCCCAAAGGATTGTTCCGCCAGGGGTTTCGTAGACACCCCTGGACTTCATGCCAACAAGGCGATTCTCGACCATGTCTATTCGTCCGATGCCATGCTTTCCGCCAACCTTGTTAAGTTCTGAAAGGAGGGATGCAGGGGAAAGCTTTCTGCCATTGATGGAAACAGGTAGGCCAGATTCAATTCCAATCTCCAAATATCTGAAAAAGAATTTAGATACGATGTTATATCGATTAAAATGAACACCAAAGGTACATGAAGTGTGAAAATCAGTTGCATGTTTTAGAAACAAAGCTAATAGCACTGGGGAATGAAATCAATGCCTGCAGGCTAATTACTGCAGGTTTTATTGATATTAGTTATTTTCTGTAATAAGTCTAGCAGCAAATATATCTAAAACAAATAAAATATTCATGATTGTTGAGTGAAAATGTTGGATGAAATATCTCCAATTCCTTCTACATCTCAATCCACTGGAGAAGTAAACATTTGGCTGGTGCTGATTGAACAATAAACTAGTAGCGAGTCTTAACTATTTGGTTTGGCTACAGGGATACTATGCCATCATTGAACCAGCTGGTGAAGAGCAAGAACAATAAAATTGAGCAATAAGTTATGACACAAATTCAAGGATGAAAGAAAAAATGGCTGGCAGAGGCGACTATATTAGAAACTGAAGATTATGAAACCTCAACTATATTACCAAATTTCCCTTTTTGTCAATAAAACTGAAAATAAGTGTTGCATATGAACACCATAGTAAACTAGCAGCCAAATACATGATACACAAGTTGAAATTGGTATTTTAACGTTCTTCTCATGCAGACAATTTGATTCTGCAGTTCAAACAAGGCTCATGTATGAGGAACTCTTTGATTTTTAATTGTGTAGATAATTAGTCAGTAGAACATCAAACATAATTTCATGCTTAACTCGAAATGAGGCTCGTGGCTGCTAAATTTCCTACTATATTTCACAGTACGATATAAAGACGAGTATCTTTAGGGGGCCATGGAGGAGTTCAATATTGTAAACAAAATAAAAAATCAAAATTTCCTATTTGCAGGAACTACCTTACTTTAAAAGTTGGGTGCCAGCAGATTGCAAATAGATCACAGGAACAGTGTAAAATGTTAAGCAAAGAAAATCTAACAATTAGCTTGAAGAAAACACAGTTTCATAAGATTTTAACACTAAAGTGTGAATGGACATCTGACTGCAAGGTGGCGCAATATCTAGTTTAATCACAACTGATCACAGGAACAGTGTGAATGGATATCTTCAGAGTCTAAAAGAGATCTCCGAAAGGCTTTGATATTTTTTATAAAATCAAAAGCAAGAGTTAGCAGTATAGATTTTATTTCATGATATCAAGTTTAATCACAACTGATTTAAAAGGAAACTGCTATGCACAATAGAAGTAAATAGTTGCAATATAAACAGGAAGTGAAAGGTGTGCATGTATAGAGGAGGACATGCTTACTCAGGATGATTAGGTGCATCTTCTGGATCAACAGTCATCATGTACATATCCTTCTTTGGCTCATTTGCTGGGTCTTCAAGAATGTCACCCTTCCAACCATAAACAAAATTTCACATGGAGATAGTTGAATGAACACACATATACATGGTTTTATGTTCTTTACATATTCAAGGTATTTAAAATATACACCTGTTTAAAGATAAAAACATAATGAATGATCCTTTGGAGTAAAAAATATTCAAGTAAATTATATGTTATAAGAAAGGCTGTAAACTTCTGGATGGCCTCCATTGACATGCTTAATGACAACAAATATTGAACTAAACGGGATGATGATAGTAGATTACTATAAAATCTGGAAATTTATATCTAAATAGCAGTTCAATTTCAATATGCTAACTACTATTACAACGATTGAGATGCTGGTGTGAAACTCTTAGTTCTTAGGAGACCTAGGAACTAAGAACTTCAGCTATATACAATATGACTAAGAAATGAGCTGCTTGAATCACACAACCCTACATAATTATCAAAATTCCAACCTCCTTTTATTTTCAGAAGATGCCAACAACTGAACATAAAACAAATGGAACAGCATACAGAAGGCAATTACATATCAGCAAAAAAAAAAAAAAAAAATCAGATTTGAATATGAAAAGAGTTGTTCATTTAAGTTGTAGTCTCAATCAAAGAAATTCTTTGAAACTAAAAAGAAATTAAGATTATACTATCGCACCACTTGTATCCAACTAGTAAAAAAAGCATTGACCAGAAACTCAGATCATTGTAGAAACATCCTCAATGCCATTCCAGTTAACAAGTGAAAAGAATACAGTAGAAGTTATGTACCTCATGGCTAAGGTGCCAAAGATTCCGATCTCGGCTATAAATAGACTTTTTTGAAACTGGAACAGGAACATTATGTTTCTTTGCATACTCAATAGCATCCTCACGCCCTGTTATGTTCCATTCCCTCCAAGGTGCAACAACTTGAAGTTCAGGGTTTAAAGCAAAGAAAGTAAGCTCAAAACGAACCTGCAAAGTTAATTGGAAAAGATGTTGTAGGCATGCATTTACAGAAACACAAAGATTAAATTTAGTGAGCATTTACCTGATCATTTCCTTTTCCTGTGCATCCATGTGAAACAGCATCAGCGCCAACTTCTTTGGCAACATCAACCATTGCCTATTGTTATAAATAACATTATTTGTCTTATCCACAATCAGTGTAGAGTTCATCACAAAAATATAAGTTGAAGTATTTTTTACTTTACAACAGCACCAGAAATTATTTGCCATCTTGTGAATTTAAGTAGATTCTTCTTCATCAGCAATATGGTTCATACCTTCACATTTCATAAACTTACTTTCTTTGATATCATTGTCTAACCAAATATAGAGGCAGTTTAGTATAAGTCTGATTGTATTACGCCAAGCTCATAATGCCATAGCACCACCAATTAGACGTGAGAAAAATACAGAACTATTAGAGAATACCTACCCTGTTTGATATCACTGTTGCTTCTAAGTATGAATAATTGGGTCATACAGATTCTTGACATTAGTCTCCCAAAATGTTGAGAGAGAGAGAGAGAGAGAGAAAGAAGTTAATAAAATTATCCTACAGTAACATATTTCTAGTTTCAGCCATTTAGATGCCAAGTTCTTCACACCAAACATAACCAGCCTTGAAATTCAAACGCCATTTAGCTACCATGAAAAATAACATAACATGGAGGCAAAACTAATGAAAAATAAAGAATATGTAGTAAAAAATGATAAATATCCGGCAGGTGATTAAAGAAACTGATGCTTGAGAGAAAACTATTATTACTGGCACTCAAAACTGTATGTATCTGTATAAGCACCACCTTAGCAATAACAGGTCGTGCCATTGATGTTCCAAGCAAATATTTTCTTTCATAAATTGCACCAGCTCGCAAACAAGGAAATATGTACTCCCTAACAAATTCTTCTTTTAAATCCTTCACGACAAGTTGACTTGCACCGCTAGCTTTAGCCTTCTCCTCCAAACCATCCATCTCTAAATCACCCTGGTGGAAAGAAGAATTAGCAGATAAGATGAAAGAAAATCAGTCACTTTGACATTAGCAAATACATTCAACTCATATAAAACAACCAATAAAAATGTATGAATCAAGCACTAAGCAATCAATTGTTAGCTTGAAGTGAAGAACAAAAAGTGCACATGCATCTACCATAACGAGAAACAGAATAAGGAATGTTGATCACATACCTGACCAACATCAGCAGTGAAACATACAACTTCACATCCATAGTTCTCCCTGCAAGTCAGGGATGGTAAGCAATCAGATGATTGTGGGACAATTATATCAAAGGGATCGAAAAAATCAGCGTAAGATATGGATTTGGAATAACAAGAGTGCAGTAATATTGGTTTTATCTAAAACATCCAAGACAAACACACTTAGAAGTACAAGTGATGCAAAATTATGGGTCAATTCAAAATAAACCAGTGCAATGAAATAAGCTGGGTCCTGGTCTAATTTCCATATTATTTTGCTCTTACTTAAAAAAGTAGCATTTTTATTATTTTTATTTTTCATAGCTTACCTAGTCTATGTTGCACTGGATCTTAGAAGACTAAGATATTATTAGGTCTATATAATGGGCTATTGTTGAGTCTATATAAGATATTAAACTCCCTTTTTTCTTTGATTCAAATTTTTTATTAAATTATTAATTTCTCTAAAACTATTCCCTCTTCTGCGAGATTGCTGAGTGAGGGACACAACCCTTTGAGATTAGCTGACTTAGGCACAAAAAGTTATCTCATCCCACTCACGTTACATCAAGTAGTATCAAGCCCAACCATATTTTTTTACTTGTGATCCAATTTCTTTCCATCATCCTACACTGCCACACATGTTTTTCCTTTGTAAAATTATATGAAACGACCTTCTAATCCCAATCACCCCTTCACTCTCTTTCTCATCACTCATTAAATCCAACACTTAATTAATTGCCCACCCCTTTTACAACAACCAAAGGACCATCAAAATCCACTTCCTTCCCGTAAACCCAACAAAGAATTCTGTGTTTTGAAAAAAGTCCTCATACCATTACCTCCCACTCTCAACCAAAATAAATTAATTAATTAAGAGAGAGAATATTATCACTCCTAAGCCTCACCATACTTCTCTACCTCTCTTTCCCTTTACATATCCAAAAAAGCAATTTTTTAAAAAAAAAAAATGCTCACAACCACATGATCCCTCCACCCTTCCCTTGACGATGTGTGTTGTCCTATTCGGGTTACAATGGACGATCTAAAATAAGAAATCTATCCTCTTCTGCCCACTTCCATAGACCTCTGCTGTTGATCAATAGAAACCCATTATACAAACACCCTGCCATCTAAAGAACACCCCATCATCTTTCTTTCAATTAATTAATCTCCTAACAGCCAACCAATTATCTCCTGTTTCCCTAGATCTACAGTGAATGCCGAAGCAGATAGACTTCCCATCCCATTCATGCTGCATCAACAAGGAGACAAACACCATGGCACATTAAACTAATATTAATACTTGGCAAAGCAGTCCTTTGATTGTTTATGACTGATTGATGTAATGAAAGAATCAGGAAAGAAAAAAATTATACTTCAAGAAGCCAAATGTACTATATAAAACAAGAACAACACCAAAATCCATTTTCATGTAAGAAAAGTGTCATACCTTAGCCAAGGGACTATTACTGAGGTGTCCAAACCACCACTATAAGCTAAAACAACCTTGTTCAGCTTACCACGCAGTCCACCATTGTTGCTACCCATGACATCAGTCTTCTTGGAATGCACTACATCTTCCTGTGTGCCACCACCCGTCACATTCAGAATACCTGCACTTGCAAACATAATAGAAAAGGTATTTAGAGAACAACACACCAGAGATGATTACAGAACTGACATGGTGTAACACTTTTCAGATCAAATACAAGAAAAAGCTCAAGGCATCCTTGATACCTTGGCACCTAACTGCACATTTTTGTTGCAAGTGATAGTGACTGGATATTTTAGCACATAATCCAATTGCTCTTGCATTGATCTACCAACATATTATCTTAACTATTAGCATGTTACTTTAATTACAAAAAATAGAAATCTAAGGAACAGAAAATGAAGCATTAATATAAATGGTCCTAATACCTCCTTGTAGAACCAGCACTTCCTGTGGCAGCCAAAATTACCTTGATGAACTGAAAACCCTTTAAGGATTATAATTTTGGAAATTCAAAACACAATTGGTGGCAGAAGGTCTGATACTTATAAAAGTTTACTCCATAATTCATTAACTTGCTTTATTTATGGCTATCAAAGCAAAATAACTGGTAGCATTACAGTTATAGAAAATTTAGAAGGGGCATGTATTGCGTCAAGTTCATTGATTGTACAAGTTGGAACAACAAGAAGCCGCCAACTTCAATTTTTTAAGCCATCAAACCATGTTTAGTGCAATATCACTACTTGAAAATAATGTATAAAATCAACAATTAACTAGATGAATGCAACAACAATTTAGATCTGAATAATTAGAGAAAAGTGAAATTTCTTTACAAAGAAAGATTATTACAAGTTTTACTATATAAAATTTACTCTATAATGATTTCATTTTTCAAAGGCAAACATGTCTTTTTTGACATGTCAACTTCATTGCAAGTAGTTTTCCCTCACTTTTTGTGTTGGTGAAACACCAAACTATTCACAATCACAAAAGTATATTTCACTTCTTTTCTAGTAATGTCATGCATCTGTCTCGGTATCCGTATTGTGTAAACATATATTCTACTTTTTTTCTTGCTCCCTACTGCTGAATAAAATTGCCCACCATCAATCCCGTGAGTCGCTAAACATACATTACATACATTTTAGTTTAGGCTGTCTAAAATCTTTCTTAAATCCCCTTGCCATTAGAGCTCAACTTACAAATTGGTCTCAAATCCTTGAACTTTCATTTTCATTTTGAATCCCAGCATCACATAAATGGAAAAACTTTCCTCTGCGAGACACATCTTCAACAAACAAGATAATTAAGTTTCAATCGTTAATCGGACTCCGCATACAAAAGGTGAATGGTGACACGACCAAAACTCGTTGAAAAGCATAATATTATAAATTGTCGTGGAAATTTTGGTCTACCACGGAGAGCAATATCGGGAGATGAAGAAATTCCGACTGCATGCATCTGAGCCATCGTTCTTGATTAAACTTCACTCTGTCAGAAAGTAGCACGGCAGGGAGCTTAGAATTTCAAGGAATTGGAGCTGCACATTGTGAAAATAGAGCCAAAAAAATAACAATACGAACCAAAAAAAGTTAACTTGCAGATGGTTGTAAGGCCAGAACTGACAGTCAAATCCAAGTTTAACAATCGGAATCGGGCGAGATCGAGATGCGAGGAGAAGAAGAAGGGGAAAGCATCTAAACCGTGCTTTTAGGATTATCCAAAGGGTAGGAGAGTTTGACAGCGACGAAGTCGGGAGAAGCGTTCACCGCCACTTGGAGGACACAGGCTACGCTAGGGTTTTTGAATATTACTAATAATAACAAATTATTAACTGGGAGAATATAAACAAAAGCACTCTAATTTTTACCATTAAAAATATCTCAGTTATTTTTTTTAATTTAAAATGTTTTTTTATTCTCAGTATTGAATTGTGGAATATAAATGGCCGGTTTACTCATCTTTTACGCGGGGCAAAACAGCTGTAATTAGCAGCGTAATATACACAGGTGTATTTTAAATAGCAAATTATAAATATAGACTTTTATTTTAATATTTTTAAAAAGTTTATGATATAAATAAGTAAAAGATATATATGGTAAAAATCATGAAGACATCATTTTTTTTTATAAATCAGGGAAGAAACCTCCCATTTTTATTTTTTATCAAAAAATATTTCACTTTTATTCATGTATAATTATCCAACTATAATATTATTATCTCATATCTAATTTATGAATCGATTAAATATGTTATAATAATTATAAAATCGTAATTGATATAATAATGTATCATGATTTTTTATTTATACATCATCTAATAATATTAAACAGTATTCAAAGATAATTAAATAATTATATATAATTAAATAATATAATGAGATGCTTTTTTATAAAAAAATCAAAATAAAAATCTTTTATAATAAAAAAAAACCCTTTAAACTTATATATATATATTATGAGTATGTAACATAAAAAATACCCTTTAAATCAAAAAAATACCCTTTAAACTTAAAAAAAATACCCTTTAAATTTATATCATCAAAATAATCTCTTAAGATATAAAATAAAATTATGAGCAATACTATGTAACATAAAAAATTTAATATGAAATCAACATGACACACTTAACTACATGCCTGTGAGTCCCACTGTATAGATGTGGGATCTATTGTATGCTGTGTGTCATGTTTATTTCATGTTAGACTTTTTTATGCTATATATCATTTCTTTACTTTAAAATTATATACACTAAATTTAATATTCAAGATTCTGTCTTGGGACTATCTTTATTCATTCAGAATATTTAATATAATTAACAGCTAACTTAATCTTTTGTGTTGCCATTCTCACTCTGGCTGACTACTTTTATTATTATTTAGTTATTAGATTTCTTAAAAGAGACACCTTGAACGGGAATCCTTTGATGTTACGAAGTTCACAGAAAAAGAAAGCAGTTTGGTCGACTAATTAAATCCTTTTTAATTGATCTGTTATGCAAATTTAAACTTTAAATTTACCTGTTACAGTGTTACTTATGCATTCTAGTTGTTAATAAAAGTGTTGTAATTTTTATTTGGTTAAACCGTTATAATTGCTGGATATTTATTTTTGCCATTCTTAGGAAAATCAGCCTCACAGTTTGATGGAGGTTTTTGGGTCGGGTACGGGTTATCGGGTTGGATACGGGTTGTTGGTCAACTTGAGTGGATCGTTCTAGGGTACGGCTGGCTAACTTCGGAGCGGATCTACCGGTTCCAACTGTCTCGGAATCCGTAAACATGTGGGCGTCGTGGCAAGCGACCTACACGCCGCCATTCTGCTTCCAGGGGCGGAGCTATTAGTTGGCCAAACTAGGTCATGGCCCAGTCTTAGGACTCGGTAAAAAAAATCCGATGATCCACCGTCTTCTCCTCCCACAGTCCCACAGTCGCGATCGTCGTGGGACTGCGGAGCAGACGGTGGCAACGATGCTAGAGACAGCATCAAAGGCATTCGTCTTCGTGAAAGACATCCATTTGCTTCTAGATTTTCCATGCGCTTTCGAAATCGCCGTCTCTTTTCCGGAACCCAGTGAGATTCCGTCCGATGAACCCTGGAACCCTGCAAAACTTTCTTTAATAATA
Organism: Curcuma caesia; assembly: GCA_037834155.1. NCBI lineage: Eukaryota > Viridiplantae > Streptophyta > Magnoliopsida > Zingiberales > Zingiberaceae > Curcuma > Curcuma caesia. The sequence goes on along the minus strand of JBBMKF010000028.1, from coordinate 1,056,237 downwards.
TTAAACTTAAATTATTTTTTATTTTTAAAAATTCCAACTCGATTTTATTTTATTTTGATTATT
>JBBMKF010000028.1:1031070-1045004 GCA_037834155.1 Curcuma caesia | reverse complement strand
TTAATGAATTCTTATATTTTTAGAAAGTGTAAGAAAATTCACCCTAGAAATATTATATTGAGGGAAGCATCAATCATTCAAAACATGATGTGCAATTAGATCAATTTATTATATTTGTATTATGGGATCTATGTTATCAATTAGGAGGTTCACATGGAAAAAAAATCTTCAAAAAATATCAAATTGGTAACAAATGAATAGCATAGAATTCTTTAGCAATTTTTGAAAGAATCAATTTTATTTAATTAATTAAATCAATTTGATTATTGGAGACTGATTCCCTCGGAGCAATCATCTCATCCTCTTTCTTTCATCCTTTTTTTTGTTTCACTGCGAGATAGGACACCGGCTTGATATCAGAGCAAAGTTCTTTTTGTTGGTTTAAATCTCGATTAGGTGGGATAATATGAGAATTAATATTACACATCATTACCATTAAGATTAAACCATAATTAAGTGATCTAATACAATGTACATTAAAGGGGGTTTAAGTTATCGGATGTGGATCGTATGTGTAGACCTAATAACTCAATTTGTTAATATATTAATAGATTGTTAACGAGTTATGGGCTTTATGATGGATGATCCTTACAAGATGAGCTTGGTATAAAGGAAAGGATTGATTTCAATTTGGGCATGCTGAAATCTGAGCTTCTTCTTCTTCCTCTCTACTACTTCACCATTGAGATGAGTACTCGATTGTCACCTAGATCCTACAGAAGACCTTCCAATGCATTCGTAGGTTCATTCAGCGACAAGTAAGAAACAATGTCTCTAGCTTTTGACTCAGGTAAGCTTTTCATTTACCATTGTTTCGATTTGCAATTTAGCCATATTGATAGGTGATAATTAGATCCTATAAATGTATCGTATGGTTTCATTTTGATGTATCATAATTTTTTCAATTGGTATAAGAGCTTAGGATTAACTTATCATCGTCTTTACGACCTAAGGTGTTGATTTTGATGATTTGGTATGTGTGCATCGATTCTGCATTCAATTCTACTTTGGAGTTGTGAATTGATGTATATCCGTTGAATGTAGCATTGAAAACCTAGGATTTAACCTAGATTTTGAGTTTTTTGCATTATACTGCAAAGAACATGAAGAACGATGTAGATTTAAGGTTTAATACGCCGTTCTCATGCTAAAAAATCACGTGCAAAAAGTAAGTTTTCGAGTCATGTGAGCACCAATCGATTGGTAATGAACACCAATCAATTGGTGAGCATAAAATTGGGTGCAGAATAGCTTGTAATCGATTGATGGGTTTGACTGATACTCACCAATAGATTGTTGTAAGTGCCAACCGATTGCTGAGCCCAGAGTTGTACACATAATGATTTGTAATCAATTGGGCAGTTTGACTGATGCTAATTAGTCGGTTGTTATAAGGACCAACAATTACTAAGCCTAGAGTTATGTATAGAAGGTGTTGTAATCGATTGCATAGTGACGTAGGGGTGACGTATGAGGAGTCGAACTTCAACGGGTCATAATTTTTGACTCGGATATTAGAACGAGACACGGTTGGTTGTTAATCGAAGCTCTTTCAGAGACATTTATTCAGTATAAGGTAACTAACCACTTTCGACGCCATCCGACATCGTTTAGTGCTTCTCCCATGACTCCAAACTTATTTTTTACTATTTATAATAATTTTCTATTTTTAGGATTTTAGGTATTTTTGACTTTTTCAAATTAGGATTTGATTTATGGTCTATTTATATGCATGTTTAACCATTTACGACCAATTTGGATGATTGGATAATTTTTTTTGACAAAAATTCTAGAGACAATGCCGTCACGGCTTTCTCTTCATTTTGCCAAATTTCTCATACTTATTTTTTTCACAATTCTTCTTTAATCTTTCGTCTCTAGAATAATCACTATTTTGTCCAACGTTAGTTGGTATCAGAGCACATCAGATCCAATAGAAGGTCATCGTGGTCGTGGTCGTGGTTGTGGCAATCACAATCATAATAATTAGGTTCTGATAGAGGAAGCCCAGTACTGTGATCGTACCGTTCAAGATGAGACAATTGAGGATTTACAGAGGCAAGTCACAAAATTAACCCAGCTTTTGGTGATGCGGAATTTTGAAGATCGACGAAGTTATGACCGTGATTCTGCGTCCACCTTCGACAACCCTTACCACCGCCATGATAAGATCTCTGAGCGTCAAGGTCGAGAGGAACAATATATAGACTTCAATTTTTGAGTTGATCTATTTGAGTTTTCAGGAACATTACAAGCAAAAGGATTTGTTGATTGGCTCAATGAGACAGAAAGAATATTTGATTACAAGAAGGTGTTTGATTGGCCTGAAATGACTTATCGAAGATAGAGGAACAGATGGTAGCATGATACTTAGGGGGATTACGCCAGCCTTTGCAAGATGTACTCAGTCTTCATTCATTGCAAACTATTTTGGAGGCCTACTAGCATGCACTAGCCATTGAAAAATAACACAACTGGAAGTCAATGGTTAGAGGTGACCAAAACATCCTATCCTGCCTTTAAGATTCACGTCCTTCACAACAACAATCACAATAGCAGCCACCACATATTAATTCTAAATCTATTAGATGTTATTGTGGTAAATAGGGTCACAAAGCAAACAAATGTAGGACGTCTACTCTGCTCCTGCTAATCAGAAAGATAAAAATTTATTGATCGAAGAAGACATGGAAGATGAGAAGGAGACAATCAGTAAACCAGTGTATGATGAGGATGAAGTTGACAAGGTGCTTTATGGCGATGGTCATGAAACTTTAGTTGTTTGCAAGAGTCTACTCACTCCAAAGGACATTTTGAGAGATGATGGTTGAGAACCAATATATTCCACTACATGTACAATTGTTGATAAAGTGTGCAAGATGATTATTGATAGCGACAGTTGTGAGAAGGTTGTGTCCGATGAGGTTCTCCAAAAATTACAATTGATACGGACCACCATTCGAAGCCATATAGGTTATCCTGGTTGAACAAAAACAATAAGATAATAGCAGATAGATGATGCCTTGTATCATTTTCTATTGGCAACAAATATTTCGATAATGCTTGGTGTGATGTGGTGGACATGGATGCATGCCATGTATTATTGGGGTGACCTCGACAATATTATCAAAATGTTATTCACGATAGGCGAAAGAATACTTATACTCTACACATCAAGGAAAAGACGATTGTATTAGCGCCACAGCGGGAAGGAACTACACTAATTCTGACAGCCAAGAATACTAACTTGCTTTCTGTTTCCAAATTTATAGATGAGATGGAGCCTGGAGACATAGTCTATACTTTGCTACCTTGTCAGAACGATGTCAAAATTGTTGATGTGGCTTTACCAGCAAAAGTATAGCAACTGCTAACATATTTTGTTGAGTTGATGCCAGAGGATTTTCCTCCTAGACTACCACATATGAGAGATATCCAATACCAGATTGATTTCGTTCTAGGGTTGAGTTTGCCCAATCGACCAACATATCACCTCAGTCCCAAGGAAGCCAAAGAGTTAGCAGTGACAAGTGGTGAACTTATTAGAAAGGGGGTATATCCGTGAGAACATGAGCCCCTGTACAGTTCTTGCCCTACTAGTATCAAAGAAGGATGATTTGTGGCGTATATGCGTTGACGGCCGAGCCATCAACAGAATTACCGTTAAGTACAAATTTTCAATCCCCTGCTTGGATGATATATTGGATTAGCTATTCGGTCTAGGATTTTATCCAAAATTGACATTAAAAGTGGATACCACCAGATCAGGATAAGGCCGGGAGATGAATGGAAGACAGTGTTTAAGATACAACATGGATTATATGAGTGGTTGACCATGCCTTTTGGATTGTTGAATGCACCCAGTCTATTCATGAGATTCATGCATCAGATCTTACAATCCTTTATGGGCAAATTTATGGTGGTCTACTTTGATGACATTTTCATCTATAGTCTGACATGGGTATCACACTTTAATCACCTCCATATTATTTTTGAAAAGTTGAAGATCGAGTGCCTACATCAACAGAAAGAAATATTCCTTTTTTACTACTTTGATATCTTTTCTTGGCTTTATTGTATCTACTGACGGTGTTCATATAGATCCAACAAAGATAGATGCATTTGGGAGTGGCTTCAGCCAAGGACCTTGCATGATATCAGAAGTTTCCATGGATTGACTTCCTTCTATCGCGGTTCATTAGAAACTTTAGCACTCTGATTGCTCCCATCATAGAGTGTCTCAAGGGACGTGATTTCAAGTTGTCTAAAGAGGCAAAGGCTAATTTTCAACTAGTCAAGTAGAAGATGACTGAGGCAGTGGTGCTAGCACTTCCTAATTTTGACCATTTATTCAAGGTGAATTGCGATGCATCCGACATTGGTATCGGGGTATGCTGAGTAAGTCTGGATGCCCCATTGCTTCTTCAGTGAGAAACTGTCCGGATCCAAGAAGAATTATTCTACCTATGACTTAGAATTCTATGCCATTGTTTAATCCTTGAAACATTAGTGTCACCACCTCGTCCAAAAGGAGTTCGTTCTGTTTATTGATCACAAAGCCTTGAAGTATATCACTGGCTAACACAAGCTGAGTATGCGGCATGCCAAGTGGGTGGCTTATTTGTAAGAGGTCACTTTTACGCTAAGACACTAAGCAGGGAGCCTGAACTGTGTTATAGATGCCTTGAGCCATCGCTGTTCTTTACTTACCACTATGAGTACCAAGGTTGCAAGCTTTGAGATTTTCACACACATGTGCTCAATTGATCTTTCATTAGAGAGGATATTTCAGGAGGTACGAGATGGTCACCGTCATAATTTATTTTGCATAATGCTTATCTGTTTTGTGGATTACAGTTGTGTGTTCCAGATTGTTCATTAAGACAGCAGATTATCAATGAACTTTATAATGAGGGTCACTTTGGTCGTGATAAGATATTGGCCCTCATTTTCATAGATTTTTATTGGTCCAAGTTAGCCAGTGATGTTGCTCACTTTGTAGATAGATGTTATGTTTGCCAATGGTTTAAGGAAATTCTGACAAATGTCGGCTTGTACACTCCTCTACCTGTTCCTGAAGCTCTTTGGTTCGATGTCAGTATGAATTTTGTGTTTGATTTACCCCACACCTAACGAACTTCAGATTCTATTCTAGTTGTGGTTAATAGGTTTTCTAAGATGATACATTTTATAGCTTGCAGGAAGACTATGAATGTTGTCCGGATTGCCCATCTTTACTTCAAGGAGATCGTGCGTTAATATGGCGTTCCTAGTTCTATGACCAGATCGTGATACAAAGTTTCTCAGTTAATTCTGGAAGAGCTTATGGGAGAAATTAGGAACACAACTGAACTTTAGCAGTACCTACCACCCCAGACAGATGGTCAGACTTAGATGGTGAATCAGAGTTTGGGCAATCTTCTGAGGTATCTGACTGGAAGTAAACCGAAGCAGTGAGATTTGACATTACCTCAAGCAGAATTTGCTTATAACCGATCAAAAAATAAGACTACGAGTTTAAGTCCTGTTGAGATTATCTATAGGCGGAACCCATTTGGCGTGTTGGATTTGACCCCTATTCCCTGTATAGGATGATTCTATCCTAAAGAAGAAGAGATGTCAGAGTATCTTTTCGGCATTCAGGAGCAAGTGAAAACTAGCTATTCATGACAGCAATACTAAGTATAAGAATCGGATCGACAGTCATCGTCGTCAGGTAATTTTTGATATGGGTGATTTTGTTTGGGCAGTATTGACTCATGATCGTTTCTCGATTGATGATTATAATAAATTTAAAGATCGAAAGATTAGGTCGTGTGGGTTACTACAGAAGATCAATGACAATGTATACAAGTTGTGTCTTCCAAGGCATTTGAAGACTTCTGACATCTTTAATGTGAATCACTTGAGTCCATATTTGGTGGATGCTGATGATACTTCTATGAACTTGAGAATGAGCTTTTTTTCAAGTTGAGGCCGCTGATGCAGGGTTGATGCATGAGCAGTCGAACTTCAACAAGTCATAACTTTTGACTTGGATATCAGAATGAGACATGGTCGGTTGCTAATTGAAGCTCTTTCGAACAGGAGAACCAACCCACTTTCAGCTCCATCTAATATCATTTAGTGCTTTGTCTGCAGCTCCAAACTTATTTTTTACTAATTATAATAATTTTTTATTTTGAGAATTTTTGGGTATTTTTGATTTTTTCAAGTTAGAATTTGATTTATGATCTATTTATATGCATGTTTAGCCGTTTATGGCTAATTTGGATGATTGAATAATTTTTTTTGGAAAAAACCCTAGAGATGGCACCGTCATGGTTTTCTATTCGTTTTCCCCAATTTCTCATGCCTGTTTTCTCCATAATTCTTCTCTAATCTTCCATCTCCAGAATAATCGCTATTCTATCTAGCGTCATGTAGTTTGACTAATGAACATCAGTCGATCACTAAAATGTGACAATCAAGTGTTGTTCATGGGATTATCCATAGAAGATTCCCTAATCGATTGACGAGTTTGAATGATGAACATCAATCAATTGTTGTAAGCATCAATTGATTATCATGGGTGAACTCTCAAATAGAAGCCTTCCAACTCAACTGATGAACTCGACTATTGTGGGGCAATCAATTGTCGTGTCTGGGAATTGACACATAAGGAATATTAATCGATTGTTGCTTAAGAGCAATCGATTCATACCCGTATCAGTCAATTGATAATAGATATTAATTGATTACTGATTGTATAGCTGAAATTTTCAAGCTTTCTTGTATCTATCTTTGCACTTGCTACTTGGTCAAACCAATACTATCGTCAAAGCATGAATTATTAGGTAGGCTTGGGGTATTTGCGTATATGGATGTATATCTATGCTAAAGATGATTGACCTAAAAAAATCATTCTTTATACCTAATATATATTTAAGGAAGCTCACAAATCAAGTCTAACTTCTTAATCATGTATGTAGTGTGTCAGCTCAAAGGAAGACACACTTGTGGCCAATTAGAAGTGTTGTGAGTGATGCTTGAAAATATAAGCTAACTAAGGAGGCTCATATATAAAGTTAATCATGTACATAGCATGTTGGCCTAAAGGAATATGTGTTATGTGATAGATAAATGTGATTATGAGCTGTTTAGATAGTACCACTAGCAAGTTGTATTTTAGTCCAAAGACTTAGTCTAATATTGCACTTGGAATCTCAACAATGCCCATACAATTGCATTTATTGTTAATGCACATCTATAAATATGCATGCTTTATTTATAAATTAAGCTATGTTCTTTGCTTTTGTTTATGTAGACTCTCAATATCTGCAAATCTGAATAACATTCACATGCTTACTGACATAAATTTTGGACAATGGAAAGAGCATTATACTATTTGGCTACATGGATCTAGAGTTTGCATTCAAACACAATCATCTTACACCTTTATCCACTGATAGTACTATGGACCAAAAGATGATTTTTAAAAAATGAGAGCAATCGAATCAATGAGTCTCATGATCATGAAGATGTCTATTTCAGAATCAATTAGGGGATTGATTATTGACAATGAGGATGCGAATACCTTTCTGAAGGAATTAGTAGACCAATTTACCTTGAACGAAAAGGTTAAGACTACTACACTTCTAACGAAGTTATTGTCTATGTGGTATATTGGGAAGGTAGTATTAGTGAGTACATAATGGAGATGTCTAATTTGGTTACAAGACCAAGAAAAATATCCAAAAGCATGTTTGTGAACCTGGTCATAATCTCTCTGCCTATACAATTCACTCTCTTCAAAATAAGTTGTAACACTTAGAAGGAGAAATGGGCACTAAATGAACTCATAGCTTAGTGTGTACAGAAAGAAGAGAAATTAAGATATGCCACATCTCATAGTTCTCATTTTGTATCCTCATTCCTCATCTCAACAATCAAGCAAGAAAAGAAAAAAGGATAATGCTAAGAGTAAGGTTAAACAACCCATAGCGTCTGAGACTTCAGGGCATAAGGTACAAAAGCAATCAGATTCAGACCCAACTTGTTACTTTTGTAAAAGGAAAGGTTATCTGAAGAAGGATTGCCCCAGATACGTCAATTGTCGTGTCAGGAAAGATATAATTCTCAACTTTATTAGTTTAGAAGTCAACCTAGCCATGGTACCTAATTACATTTGGTGGATAGATATAGACGTAAGTAGATGCTTTCACTTTTTTCCCCTAAACCTAGATCACATTTTCAAGAATTGTGTCTAATATGCCTTAATCCTATCTTCCAAAAATACCAGTGATATGCCTCTCTTTTTTATTCTTATCAATTATTTGTTCTGTTCTGTTCTATTCTATTTTCTTCCACAATTATAAAGTTTGTCACTTTTTCTTCTATTCTAATTTTTTTTCTTGCCTTTCATCTTCTACCTAGTAGGTATTTTTAGATATAGTATTATTTCTCTTGCGATAAAATTATCTTCACATTTCTTTTTTTTCCTTCTATATCCTGTTTATCATAATCATCAAAATCTTTACTATTCTACTTTGGTTGCAATATATTATTATATGAGTTAATCAATTTCATCATTATGATTTCATTTTTTTTCGCTCCTTATCATCATACATTATTTCCTCCAACAATAATTTTCACAAAGATTAAAGAAGAGGAGTTTAAATTGGATTGAAAAACAAACATAGATTCCTTTATCTTTCATTCACTATAACTTAATTAAACAAACTGACAAATAATAAATTAGAAAATAAATCAATAAATTACTAAATTAATCTCTTTCCTAAAATATAGCATACCTCGGAAGCCTAAAATAAATAATTGCCCACTAAAAATGCTTTTCCAAGCAACTTATTCATGTTCTTACAAAATTAAATACTTATGTAATAAAATTTACAAATAAAACCAAATTTCTATTTTACATCATTCTTGATCACCAAGAAGAAACTAACACCAAACTAGTTGTTAGTACTATTTTTACATCATAGTTTCAAGTGTGGAGAATAATTGCACCACCAGTGGAGAATAATTGCACCACCAACTCGTTTCATTATGGTTTATTTATTATCGGTTTTTAGTCATCTTTTTTTATGACTAAGAACATATATATACTTTCTTGTTCAATCACCCCTTTCAATGAATGAATGATAAAATTGTTGGAAATGTGAATGGAAAAAAGTAAAAGGAAAAGAGACTCCATTATTAATGAAAGTCTTTAATTCCACATTAGGGAATGAGCTGTTTTGTGGTTGTATAATGTATTACAACCATTGAAGTTGTGAACATGTTGGTGCTGAGAGCACCACAGTGAACCCAAACTTAGTATAAAGTTAATTTGTCTATGAACTAATGATTTAGTGTCAAGTGAAACAGGTTACTTGACAAGTACGAAGTCTTGATTGAGAGCCAAGCAATTGGCTAAGTCCTAGTGAAGCTAAGCAAGTGTGAATTCTAGTTGGGAAGTAGATAGTTGGTTAAGCTTTGGCTGAGAACCAAGCAAAAAAGACCTAGTTGGGAACTAAACAGAGCAAATCCAAGCAGAGTTAGTTGGGAGCTGAAGTCTTGGTAAAGCAAATTTAAGCGGAGTCAGTTGGGAGCTAAAGTCTTGGTAAAACAAGTCTAAGTGGAGTAAATTGGGAGCTGAAGTCTTGACAAATATGTCCAAGTGGAGGCAGCTGGGAGTTGTGGATTGATAAATCACATTAGATGATTCAGTTGAGAGCTGAGCATCTAGCCAAGGTATGGATGTGTAAAGTTAAACTTTATATCATATTGATTAAGTGTATTAAGTACAGGGAAGCAAGGTTCAACGATTCCACACAACCATGAGGGAACCTGGGCGACTAGCGCATCCAGGTCACCATAGATGCTTTCAGGCGACCAATATGGATGAGATCCAGCAATTTGGGAAAGCAGGTCAAAGATGAAAATTGACCTAACTCCAAGCAATCAGGGCGAGTCTAATCGATCAAGATTGCGAATAACATTTACTACTGGATAAACGTTGCAATCTCCCAAGCAATCAAGAATGGTCTAGTCGAATGGGAGGTGCCACATTAATATTTTAAAAAAGGCCTATAAAAGGAGCCATGAGGCAGAGCTTTCAAGCATCTTATTATCAATCATTCTCAATGTATTCGTGCTCACATTTAGTGATCTTCGGATGCTACACGTTGTAACTTCGCGTAATTGCTTTCTACATATACGCCAACATAAATGTAAAATTATCATTTCTTAATTGTCGTATATCCTTGTATTATTATGTGCTTATTTTTAAATTCATTTTAAGGTTTCTCCACCTCTAAAATCTTTCTAGAAAGAAGTTATTTAAAATAAGAATCAATTTATTTATGTTGTGTGTTCTTATAATTGTTGCATACTTTATGTATTAACTTAGAAAATATTACTGCTTATAGAATACTTGGTTTAATTACTTATCTTTATTTTCCTACATTACTCTGTCAATATTCTTAGAGTTATTCCTTATTATTTAAAGCTCATAAAATTCATAACGATATTCACCCTATCTAGCGTCGAGTTCAATCTTACACATATATGGAGAGAGACTCTCTTTCACATGTGGGCTCTCACAGGGATGCAAATCTAGGATTCAGAATGCGTTGAACTAAGGTGACTCATGTACAAGCATGACCTACGCACATCGAATGTCGAACTTGTCAGGGCAAAATTTACCCAAGCTAATCAACCAATATTCTATCACCCAAATCCTTTTTTGTTACCTGCTCAAGTGTGTAATGGATACATTAATGTGCTGATTTGAAATGATTGGATGTTAATGGCAAATTTGTAGCTGCCAGGACAGAAATGGTGGACTATTAATAGTTGATGACGATCACTATGCCTCGGGCATTAAATAGTCATTACTCGATCATTCAATGTAGTTGAGGGATGAAGCTCCTATATAAGGAGGTCTGGACCTTGAGCAGACGGAAGAACACAAAAACCATCCACTTTCATGCCCATCATTTCTTATTTTTTTCATGCACTTTGCTAGACAACTCTACCCATGATAGTGTTTGGGTACATGCTTAGTTCATCGTGAACAACCAATGCTTGCTTGTGTACATGATTGTGTTATTGTATCCTGAGAAACATACTTCCAACGACCTCGATGCACTGCTGAAGGGGACGAATTTATTTTAAGGAACTACACCAAATGTAGGCCTCAGTAACTTTCTCTCTCAACTCTATGCTCAAGCAATGGCGATCTAATCGGACTTGGCAGTCGGCGACTCGACCGAATCGACTCTCAACCTTTTGACTCAGAACTCGATGTTCGGACTTGACACTCAGCTTCCCACTTGGGCTTGAAAAACACTCAGGTAGCTTGGACCTAGTGGCACTTAGGACCACTCGGAAGCACTCAACATTCTATCAGCGATGCCCTATAAGAGCTCGAACAATCCAGCAACATAGTAGAACTAGTCTAGCTTGGCTGCAGCTTGAGATTATCAGCTTAGGCCATCTTAATAGAGATAAGTCTAAATTTGAATTACAATAATTTTCTATTTCATAAATTCCCTATACCTCTAAAAAATATCTCCAATAAGATTGTGGAATATATCCAATAGTCTTAAAATAAATTTTGTTCTGTTGAGATGACCACACTTTTGAGAAGCAAGATGCTCAATACATGAAGGCTCCTTCATCCCAATTGGAAATATTCCAATCAACCATGAACATCAAAGAACTCATTGTTAGACTTCGAATTGAGGAAGACAATTGGAGCTCTGAGAGAAAGATGTTCACTCTGGCGACTATTAAAGCTAGCATGATTGAGCATGGTCAAAGCTCAGAATGGAAGAATCCTAAATCTTCCATAGTAGGACCTAGAGGAAGCACAAGTGATAAGAAATTCTTTGAAAAATACTTCAACTTTGATTGAATCAGTCACAAATATTTAGAATGCAAGAAGCCAAAGAAGTAGGAGGCCAACCTAAATAAAGGGCCAGACATGGACCTCAAAACTGTGGTCTTTGAAGTGAACCTGGTGGTTCAAGCCCGAGATAGTGGTGGATTGATACCAGTGCCACCCGACATGTATACTTTAATAAGGAGCTGCTCCACAACTTTGAAAATTCAAAGACGGGAAAAATTTATTCATGTGGAATTCAACAACCTTGGACATCAAGGGCTAATGGAAAGTAGTGCTAAAGATGACCTTGGTCAAGGAGTTGACTCTGAACAATGTGATATAATCTGATATCCGAATCACCTATGAGCATGCCTTTCACATTATTTTTGAGTTGGATATAGTTATTCTATCCAAAAATAAAATGTTTATATGAAAGGACTATATAACTGATGGACTATTCAAGCTATGTGTAATGGTCATTAGGCCTAAAATCAATAAAAATGAAAGCTCTTTTGTTTATATACTTGAATCTTCCAATTGTCACATAGTAGACTAGGACATGTTAACTATGATGTGTTGTAGATTAATTAACATGAAAAATATAACTACATTCCACCTTGTCCCGAAATACAAGTGTAAGACTTGTGTTAAAGCTAAAATGATAAGGTCATCCGTTCAACATATTGAAAAAAGTAGCAAACCACTAGGCCTAATTCATATTGACATGTGCAACGTAAAAGGGATACTAACACATGATGGGAATAATTACTTCATCACTTTTATTAATGATAACACAAAATATTATTTTTTATGTCTTCTCAAAAGTAAGGATGAAGCTATAGAGAAATTTGTTCTCTATACGAATGAGGTTGAAAACTAACTTAATAAAAATACTAAGGTGGTATGATGTGATCGAGATGGTGAATATGTATCACCATTAGCTGAGTTGTATGTTGAACATGGGATCAGATACAAAATAATATCTCCCTATACTCCTAAGAAGAATGAATGATGTTACTGAGTGAAAAAATTGCACTTTAAAGCAAATGATGAATGCTCTTCTATTAAGTTTTGGATTACTAGAATACATGTGGGGGAAGCTATATTAATAGCTAATTACTATTTAAATAAGGTGCCCTGAAAGAAAATAGATATGAGCTCTTATGAGTTGTGGAACGGAAGACATTTATACTATAGATACTTGCGAATGTGGGAGTGTCTCATAAAGTTTTTGTGTTTATCTGAAAAGGATTAAGATAGAACAAAGGACTGTTGATTGCATATTTATTAGATATGCACATAACATTAGTGCTTATTGGCTCCTTGTGCATGAGTCTCAAATACCGAAGATACATAAGAACTTTATTATTAAATCAAAAAATGTCATATTCTTCGAACATGTGTTTCCATATAAGAATCGAGAGGAAGCAAGTTACTCAAAATGAACATTTGAACCACATGAACCAGAAGAAGCAAATGAACTAGTTGAGGTTGAGCTCAAATAATGAAGTAAAAGAGTTCGAGTGGAAAATCTTTCAAAATAAATTTTATAATTTTCATATTGGAAAGTGAGACCCAAAGTTTCTCAGAAGTAGTATGCTCTTCTAAGGGATCTCAATGGAAAGAGACAATTGCATTTGAAATTTGACTCTATGTTGCAAAATCACACTTAGAAACTTATGGATCTTCCTCTATGAAGTAAACCAATGGATTGTAAGTGGATTTTCAAGAAGAAAATAAAATCTGGCATAATTGATAAGTATAAGACTAGATTGGTAATTAAAAGTTATTGACAATGTAAATACCTTGATTCCTTTGATACATATTCTACAGTATCAAAAATTACTTCCATTCGAGTGTTATTGGTATTGTTGCTCTATGGAATATGAAATGTAACACCCGTATTTTCCTCACTTAAGATTATTGGTTAGATTTAGAATATTTCATAAAGAGATAATGGTTAATTATAAATTGTAGCGCTTAAAAATTCTCAAAAATAATTTTAGAAATATTCTATGATTTTTCTGGAATTTTAGAATATTTTTCTGGAATTTTTAGATTAGCG
>JBBMKF010000028.1:998513-1009354 GCA_037834155.1 Curcuma caesia | reverse complement strand
TAAAATTTGAATAATTCGGTTTATTCGGTTTAACCGAATAATAAACTTTAAAACCGAAACCGAACCGAATTAACCGATTTTTATAGAAAAAATAACTGAATTTCCGAAATAACCGAACCGAATTTTTTAATTCAGTTAGTTTGGTCGGTTTATTCGGTTTAACCGAATTGTTGCTCACCCCTACATCTAGGTAGAGTAGCTTCCGAACTCCAACCTAATACGGTAAGGTTATTTAGTAATTACGTGAACGTCAGATAAAAGGGAATATAAAAAATGGGGTAAATATAATTATCGGTTAAAATTTGAAGGTATTTCATAAACTCAAATAAACCGTCGATCTCTTATTTCGGTCTCGCTTCCTAAAGTATATGCTGACCTCCTGCTCTGGTCTCGGTATACTTCCTGAAGCATGTGTCGACCTCTTGCTTTGGTCTCGGTATGCTTCCTTAAATATGTGTCGACCTCCTGCTCCGACTTCAGTATTCAATTTTGATATGTTTCTCAAAGCATGTGTCGACCTCCTACTTCGATTTCGGTATGTTTCCTAAAACATGTGCCGACCTCTTGTTTCAGTCTTAGCATGCTTCCTGCATCACGTGCCGATCTCATGACTCAGTCTCGACACGCTCCTTGCATCATGGGTCGACCCTCATGACTCGGTTTCGACACGCTCCTTGCATCACGTGTCGAGCTCATAACTCGATCTCGGCATGCTTTCTCAATCCAGGGTCAACCTCCAGCACGTGATTCCTATCTAAAGACATGATCGTTTCGTTTAAACCGCAGAACACAGAACTGATTCTCCCGTAAAAGTGAAACGCCTTCTCAAATATATGTAAACGGACAAAATCTTTCCAGAAGAGAACAAGTATGTCAGAATATTTCTCAAACGATTACTAATATTTTGGAGATCAACTCATTATAAAAAGGTAACTCATACCTATGGGCAGAGGTATGCACACATTTATCCTAATTTCTCTAAATCATTAAACTCCTTCCTCGTGCCAAACCCTAACTTGAGCATCAGAGTCGTTTGTCGGGACCCATCCCGAGCGCCATTTTAATCCTCTTTTTAATTACTTTGCAGGTTTCTTCTTCTCCTTCTGCAACTTCATCTCAGGCGCGTGCACGTTGGCAATGCTTGAACCAGTATTGGAACCATCCATAATACATTAGCCGGAACAAATAGATCAGCTTGCCCAGAACGACCAATTTAATATGACCCAATTATTTTTTTATAATTCAGATATTTTATTTTTTAAATTGATTAATTTTAGAAGTGATCAATTCAATTTAATAAAAAAAATTTATCGATCATCAAGATAGAGAAACACGAATCATATATCACTCCGCAATTAATATTTCAGATTAATTTTTTTATAGGAAAATAATTACTTCATAGTACATAGTAGTTAAGAAATGATTTATGAATGATTGATTAATTATAAAAATATTTTATTATTATGATAAAAAATAAAATCATCATTTTAGCGTTAATATTCTGAGATAAATAAAACAGCCCTTTTATACGGAAAAGTACTTTATTGTTGCACAAAATCCCGGAGCCAAATGATTCTCAATACTACTGACGACAACCTCCCATCTACCCGCAATTCTAAACCCTCAGGCAGCCCGCCTGCCCAGCCCAAGCTCTGCCCACAGGTCATGATCCATCATCCCCTTCAGGCTTCAGTCCCACTCTCCTCGCGAGTTCACTCTTCTTTGCACAAGGTGGATGGGATGAGAAAATCAAAGCGGGTCAAGCTTTCCACTTCCTTTATTGGATTCGATGCCTGCGACAGCATGCGTAGAGAGGACACAATCTCAAGATTGGCTACTTTAACGAACCATGATCGGCGCACACCGGGCCGTCGCAGGACTTCCCGGCCGTCTCTATTTGGCTTGAGTTCCTGCTTGAGTTCCTGCCGCAGTACGTACCCTGTAGTCATGTACGCAGCGCCGACGTCATCCTGCGAGGCCAAGCAGATCATTTGTGCTATTCGCTGCTCCTCAAATCCTGTAACGATATTGAATGCAATCGCCCAACTCCTCCTCCTCCTCCTCCTCCTCCTCCTCCTCCTCACTAATTTCTTTCACCGCTTCCAGTGCACGGCGGCAACATCTGTTCGTTTTGTGTCTCAGGGAAGGGCGATGTCCCAGTGCTCGTCGCGGTCCCGTCGTTAGCCATTAAACTGCCCCTGGCGAGAGCTGGAGGGGCAAGCAGGTGTGTGGGCGCGCGTAGGAGACGAGAGCAGCGAGAGATGGGAAAGGCGAGACGGCTGCTGCTGCGGATGTGGCCTATCACAACGATCCGTATGAGAAAGCAGTCAAATCGAGGGCTCGGCGATCCAGGCAGAGGTAACGCCACCACCGCACGACAACAATATGGCAGCAGACTATAATTACATCTACCTGAGCCGAGCAATAGCATTTAGTAGGTTTTGATTTTATTATTGATGGATTCCTGATTATGAAATATTTAATATGTTCATAAAAGTGTCTTTTTTTCATAAAAAATAAAAGTGAAATATCTTTTTAATAATTTGAAAAAAATAAAATCATTCTTTTGATTTTCACCCTTTTAAAAATTTGTATAGTATAATTTAACAATCAATTAAAAAAGAGCTTATTTTTAAAAAAAGATAATGTATTTAATTCATTGTTATTTAAAACTGCTGATATTCTATTCAATTGTAAGTAAAAGGTGGATCCGTCATCCTAGCGGCCCCTAGTCCCGGCCCTACATGTGTCTAGAGGAAGTAAATCACAGACGGCCATTTTGGCCTTTTTCTCATCATGGCTAGCGCAGGGGAGGGATCGAACCCATCGCCTCATTGTAAACAACTGTCCTGCGCTAACCATGTGAGCAAGCCCGTGAGGGCTGCTGATATTCTATTCAAGAACTATATATATATATTTTGATGAATTCATTAAAACTTAATTGAGTTTTATTTTTTGTTAAAAAATATGATGTTTCTTTTTGTTATTTAAACTTTTAATATATTTTTTAAAATTTGTGTAATGTATTTCAATAGTCAACTAAGTTTTGACTATAATTTTTAACGAATGTAAAAGAAAAATAATAATTAATAATATAAAAAAATCTAAAATAGATCACAAACAATTATAATACACGAGTGGTGATACACAACATGAAATCGTAACATGCAATCGTAACATGACATTCACATTAACAGTAGATTCCACTGATATGCAGTGGGATCCACTACATGTAATTGTAAGTGTCATGCTATAATTTCATGCTATCATTTTATAGTAAGTATCATTTCTCTAATACTAACTTGAAATCATATAAGAAGTTCTAAACAATAAAAAATTTAGATTTTTTTTATAACTCGATTAAGTTTTGATCAAACATATACCATTATTAAGGACTCTAAATGAGAATGTGTATCATCTTTGTTTAAAAAAAAAAATCAAATTTTACTAAAAAAAATATTTGAATGGCAAAAAAAGATATATAATTTTTGAAAATTATGTTAAATATTCTAAATAACAATAAGATGCATTATTTTTTTATATATTTTTTTATTTTAAAATTCTTGTCACTCAATGAAAACTTAATTAAATATCAAAATATATTATATAAATTTTTTAAATTATATTACAAATATTAAATAATAGCAAAAATGCCCCAAGGCACCCAGCCCAATCTTTAACGCTCTCACTGTTTGATGCTGTTTGCTAACTGACAAAGTAACGTCAATTTCCACCTCCTTCTTCCTCTTCTTCTATCTTTGACTTTGTCTCTCTCTCTCTCTCTCTCTCTCTCTCACTCACTGCTCAGTTAACGCTGCTGGCTCAAAGCTCCTCCTCCTCCTGCTGCTGCTCTGCGCTTCGGCTTCAACGCAAGGATAAACTCGTCTAAATCCGTCCGGAACCCCATTTTTATC
This sequence comes from Curcuma caesia, assembly GCA_037834155.1. Lineage (NCBI taxonomy): Eukaryota > Viridiplantae > Streptophyta > Magnoliopsida > Zingiberales > Zingiberaceae > Curcuma > Curcuma caesia. The sequence goes on along the minus strand of JBBMKF010000028.1, from coordinate 1,005,440 downwards.
GGCCAAGGAAACACCAAATGGGGGGCTGTGCAGCGTCCAGGCTTGGGTTCAGCGGCGAGGAGGAGGGCCCGGTGGCGCTCTGCCGCGAGAGGAAGCGCCTCATCAGAGCGGCGGTCAACTGCCGCTACGAACTCGCTGCTGCTCACGCCGCCTACATCCACTCCCTCAACGCTGTCGCTGCCGCAATCGACATTTTCGTCTCCCGCATGTCCGCTCCGACTCCCTTCCTCATCACCCTCCCCGACTCCTCCTCCGCACCCCCTGCCATTTCCTCCCCTCCATGCGTCTACCTCCGCCAGACGCCGACGGAGCCAAAGATCGAGTCTTTGCCCTGCCACGCCTCCCCTCCGCCCGCGAGCTCGAAGTCCACAGAGGCGGCCGAGTCAGTGGAGGAGGAGGTGGTGGAAGAAGAGAATAAGAGGGGTGGGGAAACGAGCTGCGGTCACTTCTTCTCCGCGACAGGGCCAATGCCTCCGTCTCCTCCTCCGGAGGTGTTCGGTTGGGACTTCTTTGGCACGTTCGATGAGGTCCAACGGGCAGCGGAACCGGCAGTTGCGGTGGGACGACTCGACCGGAGCTCAGATGAGTATTTGAGGGCGGTTAGGGAGCAAGAAGGCATTCCGGATCTCGAGGAAGCGGATGAATATGAAGAAGAAGAGGAGCTAAAAGGTGAGACTTTGGGTGCGGAAAGGGTGCCCGACTGCGGCAGCAACACAGAAGTGGTGGAGGTCGTCGCAAACCAAGAAGAAGATTTGGCTTTGTCCGAGAAGGCAAGAGAGGGCAGAGATCTACTGCAAGCGCTGAGAGAAATCGAGGACTACTTCATCAAGGCGTACCATTCAGGGAAGGACGTCTTAAGGATGTTGGAGTGCAACTTTGTTCAACACCAACCAGGGCATGAGGAGACAAAAGGTTTGGTAACATTTTCACACGCTTCTATGTGCTTTTTGTTCACTGGGTGATCTTCCTTCGTGCCGACTGTGGTAAAAGATGGAACACAAAGGGGAGTAGGAACAATTTCTTCTCCCTTAAATGGTCCATGTGTTGGCTATCTTTTGGCCGTGTGAGTCTAGCCTTTTTGATCTCTGTAGCTCTACCATTTTATTCATCAACAGTCTTCCTTGTCATTCTTAAATGAATACTAAGGATTACAATTCCTATTTACCAAAGAAAACATGAAGTTTTCCTTCTTCATCACTCAGACAAACGCTTACAAGTTTGTAATGATCTGATCCTTTGATTCTTAGCTTAAGGCACAGTTTTCCTTGAAATATCATATATCAAACTTTACTGATTGCGTGTGTGCATCATAATCTTTGATCTAGAGAACTCGTCGAAAGTTATTCGAGCTATTACATGGCATCGGTCTGCATCGTTCTCGTCCTCTCATAGAAGTCCAGTTACTTCGAGCTCCAACGGCACATCTTGGGCAGAAACTACAAGCGAACTTTTGGACGACTATGTTGGAATGGAGTCTGGAAGTCATTCACAGACTCTAGGAAGATTGTATGCTTGGGAGAAAAAGCTGTATGAAGAAGTGAAGGTACTTTGTGCGTCCTTGGAATTCTCTGGATTCTATGCTTTTTGCGAGCTAACAATTCTCCTGTCCAACTAAAACCTTCTCTGGTCTCTGTTATCACAAAAGGCGAGTCTTTTTTTCTCCCATAAATATTGATCGACATTTCACAGCATCAGGCTAGTTGAGTTCCTTTATCAAAAAGTACAAAGATATGTAGCTTTTGATCTCTCAAGCATGAATTGTATATGTCCAATTTTATGTAGCAGCAATAAATGTCTGCATTCTGGAATCTGTATGAGATTGCTATCGATGCCTGATCATTTTAACGACAGCTTCACAGTAATGTGCAAATATTTCCCTTACAATGATGTCTGAGAAACTTCTCTCTGTCTATATTTTGCTTGATGCATTGGTTTGGTTTCTAGGCTGGGGACCAGGTTTGGCAAACTTACTTGAAGAAATGCATGCAACTAAGGAACCAAGAAGCCAAGGGATCAAAATCAAGCTCTGTGGACAAAAATAGAGCTATTGCAAGAGATCTACATGCAGGAATATGTGTTGCATTACGAGCTTCTCAATCGATATCACAGAGATTGGAGAAATTAAGGGACGAAGAACTGCAACCACAAATCATAGAGCTTCTACAAGGGTAAGAAGAATGATATCCTGAATTTATGAATCTTAATTAGTAATGGCATCATTTTCTTCATTGTTACTTCTTCTGTAGTTTGTCCCGGATGTGGAAGACAATGTTGGAGTCGCATGAAACTCAGAAACATATAATGTTTGAGGTGAGCACATTCATATGCCCGGCACATGGAAAATTCACTAACAATACTCATCGTCTTGCGACCGTTACCCTCGAGGCTGAGCTTCGCAACTGGAGGTCATGCTTTATAGTCTATGTTGCAGCACAGAAAGCGTATGTCGAAGCTATTCATGGTTGGTTATCGAAGTTTTTTGCATCTGATGTGGAATACTATTCCAGAAGTAGATCGTTATTTCCTTCCTACAGAGCTGGAACACCTCCTTTGGTTATTATGTGTCATGAATGGTTGACCTTACTAAGGAAGCTGCCTGACCAACCTGTATCCTCTGGCATGAGAAGTTTCATTAGAACTGTGCAGGGCCTATGGATTAAGCAGGGGGAAGAACAGCAACAGAAGAGAAAAGTCGATCGGCTCACCAAAGAGCTCGACCGCAGGGTTCTTGGCCTGCAAAGGGAAGAGAGCAAGGTTGTGGAATTCAAGCTGTCTGAAAACAATCCTGATTCTGATCTGCGACAGCGAGTAGAGTGTCTGTCTGAGAAGAAAGAGCTGCTAGACATGTTCAGGAAAAAATTGGAAGCTGAGAAAGCGAAACACCGAGATTGCTTGCGCAAGACCCACGAAATCACGATCAACGGGTTCAAGATCGGATTGGCTAGCATCTTTGAATCGCTAACGCAATTCTCAAAGGATTCAGTTAGCCTGTATGATCTGTTGATGCATGAGATGGCTGAGAAGACTACTTGCATAGAGGCTGTTGGACATGGATGAAGTTGATATTGAATGGCAGGTATCCTGCCCATCTTTTTGGGGCATGTAAAGTAGGATAAGTATGTGATTACACTGAGGAATCCTGTAGGCCTTGCCTTATTGCTAGTCTTCTCATAAGCATTTCAATTGCCTTCTTTAAATCCGCTGCTAAATGGTTAAGGCCTATGTACATTTGATGGGGACACTGAGCTGTTGATGTTGTGTAATTGTAGGCCTTTGTAACCTCCGCAATCAGCAAAGGAGAAATCAATAGAAACGCACAACGTGACCAGCTGAGAGTTTTGTTGTGAGAGGGAAAGGTCAGATCTAAAGGTATATATGAAGAAGACACGCAAAACTCTGAATTTAAAAATAAATTTTAGTAAAGTAAATGTTTCGGTTCGATGTTGTTGATGGTCAAGTTATTAGTCAATGATATGTCACCTCAATGTTTCCGGGACACAGCTGAGTTGGTTATGACGCAGCAAAGTTGCAGAAGAGGGCAAGGATTTGAATTCTGATGAAGTCAGGCAATACCCTCCTGCGTCATGGACAACTGTAGTTTCTCGATTTACCTCCTCACAAATGGTCGTGGGGCTGACCGTGTGGGATCGCTAAGGTGGCGGATTCCACCTTGTAAAAGATATGCCACCTCAATCTTCGTTAGTCCCATTGGCAAGAAGAACCTGAGGAAGAAGAGAACTGAATGAGCGGATTAGTAGGGCGTTGGAGATTTCTGACGGAGTCATTCTGACGTTCAAGTCAGTCTTCAAAAGTCGCGAGAAGAAGGAAGAAGTAGTGCTTTTAGAATATGAAATTCAAGAGAGCTTTTTCATTTATGTTTCAGAGTTTTTATACTCACTGAGGGAGATATCTAGGCGAAGGTGCGAGGTAGTTGTGGGGATAGATTCTGCACATTTCTGACAAGCAAGCAGACAGTATAATATTTAGGGGGCAATGTCTGCAAACTTAATAATCGTCCTATGATTCGAGCATGCAGATTATTCTTGTACCTTTAGTTGAGAATGAAAATCTGGAGGGATAAAGGTTTGACAATCTAGTAACCGTCTTGATCCTGTGGCAGAGCTCGCACACTTGAGCATCTTGCTGCTAGATGTGACCAGATTGCCTTTTGGTAGGGAGATACCAGAGAAGGACCGCACCGGAGTGACATAGAGCGATTGGGTTTACTGAGGCAGAGTCGATTGAGGCCGAGAAAGAGACTGAGCAACTAAGTAGATTAGAGTCGATAACAACGGAGGATAGCCGAGGATTGGATTGAGCGTATGGGTGAGTGAGTAGGATAATTGAGTCTGTATTTGAGTGGTCGAGACAGTCAAGTGTCAAGTGGCCGAGATAGTCAAGTGCTAAGTGGCTGAGTGAGTGAAATCGTAATTATATCCGTCATATGAGATTTGACCGTTCATCCATGAATTTATCAGATTGGACTGATTATTAACTTTTATTTTACCACGTCAGGTCTATAGAGACCCCCTGAACAATGAATGCTTTTTGTGCTCCCAAATAAACTGAGCACGTAACAATGTGAAAACACGTACGTACTCATAGAAAATTATTTTGTTTTCATCTGCATCATCATCTCAGCTACAATGTCACCATCATGTTCCTTCTTCTAGTTCCAATGTTGGCCAAGTAGCCTATGGATTCTTTCATCATGATTATTAACTCGTTGATATTGATTTTATAACAAGCTAGCTATCATAATTGTTAGTATTTTTTTTTACACAATGCTAATCCTAATCCTTTTCGTATACCACACTTAATTAGCTGGTGAAACCTTTCCTGTTACTTTACCAGTTTTCCTGGAGGAGTGAAAATGGCGCAAAGCCCCAAATTAAGGCCATCCATCAAGACATACACATGTTCACATTGTAGCGAGTGTGGGAGGGACGTACTCATGCAGTGCCTGGCGGGGGATCGGCTTTTTGTGCTTGTCTTTTGCCCTTCCCACTCGGCGGCTTCCCTTCGTTCGATCGCTTCAATAGCTAATAGCTCACTTTACTAGGCTTGAAACTGGGCGCCGATCGAGAAGGACAGCCGGCGTTTAGCTAGATACGCATTCGACGTGAAACCGATCGAGAAAAATCGAAGCGTAGGGTTGTGTCCTGTGTGTGTGTGTGTGTGGTGGCGGACACTTTTACTACGCGGAATGGACACAGGAAGCGAAGTAATTTAGGGGGAGAGAATTAGCCTACAGGGTCACCGGCCGGCCTCCTTCCCTTCTCAAGTTTTCCAGCTGGGTCGTCGTCTTGCAATCGCATGTCATTGTCTTCCTCCGTGACTCAGGAGAAACAAAACAAATTAGGATTTAGGATGAGAAGGATGCTTTAGAAATATTATCAACCATATTTCTTACGAAAGGATTGCTGTGAATGAAGTCTAAAATTTTACTTATATTTCACTTTAGTAATCTCTCTTCTCTATATCTTTTGATTGTTTCGATTAAATATCTTAGATGATTAAATTATCAATTAACGAATTATCTGATGTGTGCATTCTATGCCTACGGATGTAGTCGATGAAGAGGACATGAAATGTATTGTATTGGAGGATTAGATTGATATCGAAGAGTTTTGACATACCATTTCGACATTCAAATTAAGGTAGTTTTTAAAAAGAGAAAAAATGAAATCAAAAGAAACATTGCTTGTATGTACCTTCTTTAAAGTTTATATAATTGCTAGAAGAATATATCATCATCATGGAAACTTATGAAGAGATCAAATTCGACGATCATTAGTTGCTTCTGTCTTTCTTCGACATCACATGCCAAATAGAAAGATATTTAGGAGATCAAGTATGACAATTTCGTAACCGCTCCTCTATTATTAAGTCGTCATGTGTTTGAAAATATTCATAATCACGGTTCATGAATCCATATGAGGTATAAATCTATATCTTTGATACGGAGCGACCAATTAAAAACGCATGGAATCAAAATCTGAGTATGAGATCAAGACGGAGTTTGATACTGACAAATAATTTTTTTACCTATTAAGATTTCCCATAACTTTCATTGCTCTCATTGTTATATAGAGTCATGAATGATATTTTTTATGTAATATCCTTCTTCATAATGATCAACTACAATTTTTTGATTTATCTTCTTATATATAATTATGATCGTATAGAACTGTTGGGATATAATTTCTATTTTATACTGAAATGAATGACATCCTTGACATGATACAATGATAAATAATAAAATATTTTTCTCAAATAATTAAAATTTAAAATTTATACAACACATTTCGATGATATCTGAATAATTAATTAGTAACATGGAAAGTCATCTTTTTTTTTAATTTACTTAATGTGTAGAATAAAATCAGAATTTACATCCAAAGATTAATTGATAATTGGTTCTTAAAATTTAAATATCTTGTAAAAAACAGAGTGACACCCTTGGCACCATCCATTAAGCCGACAAGTTTGTTTGTTAGCTAGAATATACGGCGAAAATAAAATTATATTCGATAGCCGATATATCAAGTTAAAGTTTTAATTCGAGTAGAAGTGGGACTCTTAGGTGGACTATGAGGTCGTGCATGAAGACGAAGGTGAGGACGTCGAGGAAGAGGTTGTCGGGAAGGACAAGGAGCTAGGGTTATAGACATTGATGAAAGGCAGCTAGGGAATGTCTTAATCATACATCTTAATTATATTTCTAATATTAAAAAACAAATTTCCTTATCTCGAGGAGGAATATATGGCAGGGTTCTTCAGTGGCGTCTAAATAATATGTTTGATTAAAGAAATTGGTTAAGGTGGTTTATTCTCAAGCTCACAAAATAATAATTCAATTTGTAGTCAAAATTAAAGTGTATTAATTAGAATAAATCGTCCCATCTAGGGCCTACATTCATAACA
>JBBMKF010000028.1:969056-991657 GCA_037834155.1 Curcuma caesia | reverse complement strand
GTCAATGGATCGCTCTTGAAAAAGGTGGAGAAACTCCTTACAAGCTCAAAGGATTATAAAGATTACAAGAAGAGAAAAGAACAAGGATACAAACCTTCTAATAGGTTTTAACCAACGCTATTTTGCCAACCATAGAAGTCTCCATTATTCCTCCTCCTATAGCTTTTGAATCCTTGCTGTCAATCTACCTGTCACCTAGCAATCGACTACTCCATCTTCATCAGTTGATGTCAACTGTCCTTGTGATCAAACCATTATCGTGCAACAATAATTCCTTTTTGCTTTCCATATCAACATGCAATCGACTGGTAGTCAGTGGTCACTTACCATGAGTCGACCGCTCAATCAACTCAGCCACGAACGAAAACATTCTATTCGTTGGCTCCTTTAATCCAATCAACTGGAATCCACATCAATCAACTACTCCAAACTATAAATCCTAACTTACCTCAACTTTAGAGTTTTGATTTGTAGTCGATTGTTTGTATCATCAGTCGGCTCATCCACCAGTCAACTTTATTCCAACCCCAATCGACTACTGCTCATCACCAATTGATTGTTGAGCCTAATTACAACCACTTCCAAGACCGGTCAATCTATATTAAGTTCTACCCTCATCCCCATAGATACAAGTAATTCAACACTCAGTTTACCAGTTTAATGATTGCAGCAAGGTTTAAAATATCGAGCCGTGTCGAGATTTCGATCCCAGACCGGAACGATACAGTTTCGGTACCGTATCGTACCGTGCCAATATAGTTTCGGTATTTTTAAAATATAAAACATATTAACTAAAATAAAATTTTAAATTTAAATATTTAAAAATAAAAAATAAAATATTTTTAAAAAATAATAAGATAATTTTATAGATTTTAATAAAGCCTATTTAAATTATCCCAACTATAGTTAGGAATTGATTATTAAAATCATAATTAAGCCCTAAGTTAAAAAATCAAAAAAAAAACAAAACAAAACAAAATCGCGACTGCAGTGACTCGATCGCGTGCAGCCAGCGCGCGGAGGCGTCGCCAGGCCCGGGCGGCACCTCCGATGGCATCACCGAGCCCGGGCGACGCCTCCAGAGGCATCTCCAGACCGGAATCGCAGTGCCGATGTCGATCCGTCGACGGAACGAAAATTTTCATCCATATCGCGCGATAAGGCTCGAAATTTCAAACCCTGATCCCAACCACTCAACTTTGCTTGCTCATTATACATTCTTAGGAAAATGGAATAAAGAAAGAATAAGCTTCTTTGGAGAATGGATAAAGGAGAAATAGTTATTTCTTGAATAGGTAAGCAATAACTATAAAGGAAAAATTAGGGAATCTATGTTCCACCGGAATTAGTAAATCCCAATTTCATTTTTGAAATAAAAAATAGAAATATATTTATTCCATGTAAATTCATAGGAAATAAAATAGGAATTCCTATGAACCAAACACATTATAGGTTTGTTTTCTTAATCTGAATATAGATAAAGTAAAAATTACCTGTGAACAAGCAATACACAAGGAGGACAATGTACTCATCTACTAGAGGTTCTCTGCACAAGGAAGAAAAACTCTCGTGTAACGAAACAATCGGCTACCCAACATATTGAAGGTTTCATAAGCATTATATATGCCTGTTGTGCAAGAAACAAAGCATACCCATCATTGAGCTTGGCAGTTAGAGCATTTGCAATAGCAAGAGGAAGAAACAGCAGAGACTGTCGACAAGAAAATCAGTGAGTGAAATATTTCCAAATTTCATCCACTCAGAATTCAGAAATCCAAATGGTAAAAAAATTTAGTGCATGGATAATCCTAGCAGATAACTATGACATGAAAAAATATATATATGCAGAAACAATAAACTTAGAGATAGGTATGTACCATGCACATTCCAGTCTTCAAACCCTTGGGTTCATCACATAGGTGTGCAAGAATCATCCTCCCCTGTCAATTAATGTTCTCATATTTAGGGAAAAAAATATGGCTGTCTTTCTTTTATTTAAAACAGCAACACAGATGTAGTGCTAGGTCTTAACACAGCTTATTATTGACTACTACCCAATATGCTACAGATCATATGGAGCTATTTCTTTGGATCATCAGACAACAAGTACAACTCTTTTCTTTTGTTGCACAAAAGAAAAGTACAACCAATACATTGAAAGGAGCAGTTATCAAAATGGGCAGATGAACTCAGAATTGGTACTATAAACTTTGATAATTGGGAGATACGCAAGTTGTTTTATGCATGTGATGTGCATTAAATTTGCTAGGAAGAAAATCATAAAAGCCTTAGGGTTCATAGAACTATCGTGAAATAATTAGAGAACAAGAAGTTAACTACTGTCTCATTTATCCACAGGATTACAAACTACATATGCAAGCGTACATGTCTAGCATTAACCTAATTTCCTTATAGTTATTTGTACAGGAAGCAAAATCACACAAATACTTAAAGATAACACATTATTTTACATCAAATAATGAGGTATCATACCACAAGAAAGCCAAAAGCAAATCCAGTTCCAACTATAAGCAAATGTGGATGTTCACGCATAAAATCTGAAGGGGACAAGTACGACCTGCATACAACTTCAAAAATCTGATATAAACAAAATTTTGAAGTGATGACACTTGCAAACTAAAGTTAACTATCAAGATTTGATGAATCCAACCAGACAAGAACTCCTGCCATTAGCACACCAAAAGGATAGATCTGATAAGAAAGAAACTTCATTAAAGAACCTCAGAAATTTCAATAGCTCAGAAAGTGAAAGGAGACTGCCTATAAAGTTACCATTGCTAGTGCTAACAACATGCTTCCTTTTCTTGCTCGAACAACCTTGTTGACATTACTAATGCTGCACAACACAAACAATCAATAATGAAATCTGATCCCAAGAAAACAGCAAAAGAAAAGCAATCTTAGCAACCATATAATACACTAATAGGTTAAATTAATAAAAGTTTCTTTTCAACCACAAAATAAACAGGTACTAGTTAAGTCATATAACTCATCCTAAGGGAACCTTTTCAGGATGAAAGAAAACTTTTACAAAACTAAAATTAATGTGAATAATCTTTGAAAAACTTAAATGCTACCAGAGATAATCAGGATTTCAGTGATATGGCTACAAAAAAGTACATACATATTTATTTATTTATTGTTATACCTTAGTTTTTAATAAAGCATATTACCTATAAATCTGATCCCTTTTTTTTTATTATTTTGGTCTTAATTCAACTGCATAGTAGTAAACTGGAGTATCATGTAGTCGCATATCATGTTGTTATGTCCACATTCTTTGGCGGTTTTATTGTATGGCGTGTGAAAGGTGTATGTATACAGTTAAAGCATAAAGTGGGTAGGTTTTGCACCAAAACTTGACAGAGGTAAGTAAGCTGAGAGCAGAATGATTAACCTCTTTGTTCAAGAACCTAAACACCATGATTTAAGGCTTAACCTTCGGTTTGATGAATAAGGCTCTGATGAACTCTAACTCAATGAAGGCTATATTTACCTTTCCGTTCCTCTACTTGTGTTACTTTATATATACATAGAATCTTTTGTGTGATTATCGCATGCTAATTTTACCTGCCATGCCTATTGTTTATATTAATACATGCTCAGAGTCAGTTGTGTTGATGATGCAAGCTTAAAATGTTTATCCACAACCAATGATGCATGCTTCGGGTTGTTATCCTTATTTGATGACGTGTTTAGAGAGAATACTTTTACATGTTACTTGTTCTAATATGTAATAGCATTTACCCTAGTATTATTGTTGCCTAACTACATATCACATTACTTCAGGGATATTATGGCATGTGACCAGTTAGGATCATCAGGGCCTAATTGGAAAACATGACCTTAGAGATGTGAATCATGCTGGTTAGGGCTGCCAATGCCAAAATAGGAATGATGTGACCTTAGTGACAGTTATGCTAAAGAGGCCCTTTGGGTCAATAAGTGTTCCACCCATCTTATGTTGATTATGAGATGCGGGCATGAGCACTGAGATATATATGATATTTGTATGTTTTTTTTCATATTTTTGAGATTGACAAACCTATGGTATTGTTGAGCACTTTAATCTACTTTTCTTGGACTTCGTGCATGATTCTCTATATAGATGTCTCATTTTTTATAGTCCCAACTATATTGGGTGGGCTTTGTTCCTTAGTATTTCCCAATTTAAAAATCAATTCAAGGAAGCTACAGGAAAGAAACAGAACTATGATGTCAATTCTATGGCTATAACAAGGACAAAGATACAATCAGGAAACTGGTTACATAAATTAGTTAACTCCAAAAATCAGAATGTGAAGTATAAGTTATCAGAGTATCAAATTAAAAATCTTATAATCCACAAAATAAATATATTCCAGGCATATATAGTGTATCAACCTCGTATTAATGAGACATTTTTCTTTACAAAATTAAAAAATCACAAAACAAATAAAATACAAATTATATTCTTGTTAGAACTTATAAGCACTGTATTCCAGATGAATATAGAGTTACCAAATATGTCATCTGATGAATAGTCATATATCATTGCAAAGACACTTACTTGGAGCTAATAGTCAGAATTACAGCAAAAGATATCATAATGAACACAACTCTCACTTACTTGGAGCTAATAGTCGGAATTACAGCAAAAACAATCATAATGAACAACACAACTCCATAAGTAGGAATCTCTGTAACAAAGAAAACACTAATTTGGCAGGTGAAATTGTAGATAAACAGCATGAGGCATTTAAGTGCAACAACAATGAATTGAAGAACAGGAACAAATGTCAGGTAATAAGTGAACAACGATAATTGTCACTCAATAGAAGGGAGTAAAATGTTCATAGCAAATATTTCTGTAGCTGCTGGTATTTTCATCAATTTTACCATCTTAAAATAGTTCATACGAACAATATAAGTTACACGTACTGCAAAAAGAAGAAACATACATGAAGGACTATTAGCAAATATTTATATAGGAAAATGGAATCTGAGCTCGTGCAATTGCAATCACACCGAATAGCACATATCATGATCATACTAGCGCAGCCATCCAATATCAGTTGAATTTTATCCAAAAGAACAACCATATTACTAGTTGTGAACCATACAATTTTTTCTGTTTAATATTAGTTGAAACTATAATTCCTTTTAGTTGAAAGTTTTAAGAAGATGGTCCACTTCTTTCCATATTTTTCTCCTCTATTCTGATAACTTTTCACATATTATCATATTTCTCTTAAAAATGTGACATTAGTATGCCTCACCAGATCCAACCACTGGACACATCTCAGCGATGATTAGTAGAACATCAATATGTTATTATGTTATTGCCGCGTCAAAAAGGCTCCATATCAGTAGTAGGAATAAATGTATATTCAAGGCTGTGAATTACTGTAACTAGCTGTAATACGGGAAATCATATTATTAGTTATGGACAATATATTTTTTTGTTGATATTAGTTTAAACTTTAATCTCGACTGCCTTTTAGTTGAATCAGTTTTTAGAACAAGATGAGCAAGCACCAATCACTGCCATGTTTTTCTCCCTTTCTCTTATACCGTTTTTAATTAGCATAATTTTCTAACAAATGCAACAGTATGCAATACAATTCAGAAACTTAACCCAAGTCAATAATGATTGGTTGAACATCAGTCTATTATATGCTTATTTGCCACAACAGCAGTAAATAAGAATGAATAGTTGTCTTTAATTGTAATTATATTTGAATAATTTTAATTAGAATTAATACGAAACTGATCTACTATGGATCAAAGGATTAGGAATATTATTTGTAACTGATCTAAATTAATCGATTAATTCAAATAAATAGTCATGGAGACCGAAATCATAGAGGAGCAAATTATAAGAGTTGGCAATCTATATGTAAATTTTTTTTATCAATAACAAGTATTAATCTGAAAATAGTTCTGCTTTCTTATTTTCCCTTCTTATCATCTCTATCAAGAAGATAGGTGATCTAAGAATGCTACCTACCCTCACTAGTAGTATTCTAGGAATTCCAAGATCAGTGAGGCATTCCTTTCGTACTACAGTTTAGAATAGTGTTCTTAGAGTTAGATATCTTCTTGGAAGAAAGGGTAATGTGAGAAGAGGGGACTATTTTGAGATCAATACTTGCTTTTTACTAGTGATGACACACACATATATGCATTAAGCCAACTCTTACAATTCAGTCTCTTGTGGATTTGTAAGACTACTTAATTGGATCAATATAGTAAACTTAGACCAATTACAAAATCCATATTTCTAATCCTAGTGTTCTTTAAGTACCACAAGAGGATAGAATAGTATTCTTTCAAAGTTAGCAGTCTTCTTGGAAGAGAGATATAAGGTTAGAAGAGAGGATAAGATGAGAGTATTTTGATATTAATGCTTGCTTGATTATGATTGATGTAATCATTGCATGCAAATATCTATGCGTATAGTCAACTTTTAGAACTGGATCTCCTATGAATTTGTAAGATTAACACAACCATTGAAAAGTAACAATGTAAAGATTTATAAATTGAAGTGCCATAAATCAAAAGGGTATATCTAAAATCATTATTTAAAATTTCGAGCCATATTGGAGTTTGGATTTCAATATTGTATCGTGCTGTGCCGATATGATTTTGATTTTTTTTAAAATATAAAATATATTAATTAAAAATATTTTTAAAAATAAAAAATAACCTAAATATTAAAATATTAAAAATATAAAAAAATAACAAAAAAAATTTATAAGAAAAAACTACAAGATCACAGGGCCCCACGAAGGTCTCCCACGGTGCCATTGCTAGTATTGGTGTCGGGCGGTAGGCAGAATGACAAATTTCATCCGTGCCGTCCGATACAGTATGAAATTTAAACTATGTCTCAAATTTAAAATCTTAAGTACCCATGCATGTAGCAGATAATACAAAGGATGGTAGACAAATAACTCTATATATTATATTCTTAAGGATGGAAAAACTACAAGATTTTTCCCAGAGATGGAAATCTAGAATAATCTAACGGTGTTATTTCTAAAATCTCAGCTCAAGCCTACCCTGATTGAGAAATGCTCTGCTAAAATGTTAGACTTACTGCTATCAAATGGCACCCATTCCATGAGAGGGATAGATTTTCTGAAATCCTGTGCCCACCATTCAGCTCCTAACAAAGGTCATTGTATAGAGATAAATATTTTTCAGCAGAACTGGATAATGCATTCACTTTTTAAGTGCAGAAACAAAACAGAATTTAGTCAAAACATACCCAAAAAAAATGTAAGCCAGTGACAAACATATATCAACATGAGGCCTTCTGTAGGTCCATTGAATATTGGAAGAATAAGTGTATTTGTAAAGAAGCTGTAACATAAATGGCTGACTTTCAGTAATGCATATATAAACGTATTAAAGAAATTTGACATAAGGGAAGTACAGGTTCAGTAACAAAGAACAAAAAACAAAAAGGCGAACACAATAGGGCATACAAGTTCAACAAACAAAACCACTGTGGTATATTGAATGATTAGATGAACCAATGATTAGTTTATTTCCTTCTATAGATTAGATGGAATAATTGTTCAGGGTTATAAAACTCATAAAAGCAAGAATATAGAAAATTTGGACTCTTTACTTGCTCCCAGCATGAGTATTTGAATACGAAAAATAAAACTTGGTTAAGAGATTTCTAGATAACAAATAAGGATAAGTATAGGGGAAGATGGAGGAAGATAATAAAATAGGAGAGTTGGCACCTTTTTCCCTTTGAATGTCACAAGTGGCACCTAGTGGATCAAAATTTACAAGTGGATGGACAACCTAAGTTTGAGTTGGTCTGCTTGTTACCACTAAAGTACCAAGCAGCATGTCTTATGTACTGCCTATAACTAGTACATAGGCCTATTGGGTTCATATCACTATCAAGTGCATACCAATATAGGCCATTGACTCTTTATCTGACAATCAAATGTGACTTTTTAAAATTATTTTCTTGTTTCTTGTCCTATAGAAATATGTTATACTAAATTATGATACGAATTCTAGGAATAAATACAAAAGATGAAAGATTAAATATGAAGTGCAAGTTAAGCAGCACAAAAAAAGTGAATAAAAGAAAGTAACAACATGAGAAGTATATACTGTAATCTGTGTCAACATAACTATCTGTGAACCATTCAAATCAATCTCCACAGGTTACAACATAAAATCAAAAGATAAAAGTTAAATGTTGGGTGACAAAGTGATGAGAACTCTTAAAATTGGTGAATACTGGAAGAAATGTTCCAGGAGCAATTAGAGGAGGAGAACTTTAAACAAAGGTTCTATCAAGAATTGAAACTCAGAGAGAAGCATTTCATGTGCTAAAATAACAAGCTTGATGTTTTAATGGTTGATATGCATTGATGGACTAGATATATGATAGCAATTGTTTCATTTCAATAATATTTTACATTTCTCTGTTATCAGTGGTAACATGTGTAATTTAGGATACCTGGAAAAGGATCAACCAAGCATTTGCACATGGATTCATGTTGATTGCTGGCATGTATGGTTCTATGTAATGAGATTTTAAACATCGTCGACCAGAGGCATTCTCACACTATAAATATACCCTACTATGCAAAAGGTGGTACCAATTGTCATTGTCTTGTGTCCTATTGCAGTGTCTTGCCTACATCCATTTTCAGAATGATACTAAGATGAATCATTTCTCTAGTGTAAGGAAATAAATGTACTTGCAAGTTGCAATAAGCATAGTTACATCTTCAAATCTAAAAAAAAAACATATTGGTTATTGGTTGAGACATGAAATGATGCCAGAATGTATAACAAATGTCTAGAAAACATCTACGAAGATTAGCAAGCTAGCAGTAAATGAGGTGAACACTGAACATAACAGTCAAAACAAACAATGAGAAACAAGAAAATGGAGCTGCAAACAAAGGACATACTGCTCCCATGTTGCGAAATAAAAAGGTACAGCTGCAATAACCCAAAACCAAAAAGTAGTTCTACCACACATTGCAGTGCTCCCAAAAGCCAACGCTTCAAACTGATATGAAAAATAATACATCATGGAACTAAACATCAGAAAACTAATCAACAGGAGAAGACAAGAAGAATGACATACAGCACATGTCAGTGCATCACAACCTGCAATAATCATCACTCAAAGTATTAGTAAGCATAAAATGTGCATTAGTAAGGCAAACACTATTAGCAATGAATCTACCATGATCAAAAAGTTCTCCCAATGGACTTGATGAATTGGTCCGCCTTGCTTGTTTACCGTCTACAGCATCAAAAGTCTATAATGACATGATAAATGCATATAGAGTTAGCAAGATGTATCTAATTCCTCTCTATATATATAACCTTCAATTTTAAACATGTACAAAAGTTTGTTTGAAATCCAAGTTAACTACACATAGGAAAGCTTAGTGCAGAATATTGAATTATATGAAGCAGCAAATGTGTGTATAATCAGCATTTCTCTCATAAAGGTTCTTTCAACTGCATGATCCTTTTTAGCTTCCATCCATCCCCTTTAATGGCCCAACAATAAGGAAATGAAAATTCAGAATAATCTAATAGCATCACGTTGATAGTAGTAGAACATTGGGAATACTCCTCATTTTCTCCACCATTAGCTTGTACTACATAACATTAGGTGATATAACTAGGAAAGGTTTATCATTTGCATGATAAGGATTGTCATCCCATTAAGCTCTATGGAAGAGTACAACTCATCTGATTGATAAGATGATATAAATTATTTACTAAATTATAGATTCAGATAAACAAAGTGTTTATGCAAGTATAAGATCTTGGGTGTTCGTTATGCACTAGGAAAATGGCAGAGGTCACTAGATGCATTGTTTCAGCTTATATCCAACAAAATCAAGTGAGTTTTGGGATGAAAATGACGCACTATATTAATCTGCAGATATTAGTTAGCTGCACAAAGTACCTAAGTTTGCCTCTATGGACCTCTTGGTTGCAGATCTTTCATAAGGACATGACAATAACTTTTCAGGTAGCCTTTAGGAAAAATGTGTTTAGCAACACACATTGTCCAAGAGACAATGTAACAGTAAAACATCCTATTTAATGTATGTAATTGAAGTCAAGAAGTATATAATATTATCAATAAACGGCACTATGAGGCACTTTATATAACAAAATAAAGTAAAATGGCTCATATAAGACTGTTATTATATTAACTATTGCAACACATTACATCAAGATGGAGACTAGATATCAATAATTCCCAGCCTGGAACTCAAACTAGAAAAATCATGCAAGACTAGGTGGTTTAGTGAAGAAAGCAACACATTTCATCTTAATAACTGAAAAAAGGAGATGAAATCCACAATGTATGAAGTGGCAATTGACTTTAACTATGCTCAGCTAGCTTCAACATATCTTGCTTGAACAGGTGGATTATTGAAAATGTAGATAGCAATCTGGTTATCACAATAACATGATCCTAAAAATTGTATGAGCTAAATCCGTATTCCTCTTAAAAAGTGAATAGCCTTCCCATCTCACAAGCTGCAACAAATAAATCCCAATTTCCATGTTATTCACTTGAGTCACACTTGATTTGTCTTTCTTAGTTAGTCTCATCTACATAAGGGATATCATTGTTATTTCTGAATTACATCAAGATTTTACTTCCACATATGTGAACTTTTATGAGCCTGATCACTTTTTCTCCACCTCATCTATTACATTGGAGTCTATAACAAACATTCTTGTTCATGCCCCATTGTCCATTTCACCATCTTCCTCTAAAAAATTAAAAAAAAAAAAAAGAAAAATCAAAACTAGAGATTTGTGGTAGTCAAGATTGTGTTCTCGAACTTACAATCTTACAGCTTTAGGATCCAAGATGTCTTAAATGATCCAAATCGATTAAGTTAGGATCTTACAAATCTATGATATAATCTTATGTCTACGTACAATTCCTACATAGGATCTTGATACCAATCATGACTGGATAGAAAATATATCCATTCAACTAGACATTTTAAAAATTGATATTAGAAGTTGTTACTATTATGTATATACATCACAAGAATTACATTTTATTTTCATATATTTACTAATTACATCAAGGTTGCATATAATAAACCCAATGTAGTCAGACCCTTCTCTAGGACCCGTATTAGCGGGAACTTCGTGTAACAAACTGTCCTTTTATATTTACTAACTACATGATTCATTTATGCTTCAAGATATTAGAATGCTAGTCTTCAAAATATTTAAATCAATATATTGAAAGTTAATACTTAATACACATGATAAATTATAAATGTCAAATGCAGTTCTAAAATAATTGTTGGATCTTGAGATCCCACCTTCCGAACCTAAGGACCTCATCTTGTTCCTATGTAGGGTTCGATCTTTTGATTTAATCACTGTGAAACAATAGTAGAAGGCCACAATTTGAACATGACACAGCTAAACCTCGAGACTGCTACTAAAATTATCTACCATCTCTATCTAGACCTTCCCATTACTCTAAAAAATGAGCTCTTAATTTCACTAACTTGCATCCTCTCTCACTATACCTCTTATAATTCCTTGTTGTTAGTACCCAGTGGAGTTTTGATGTGTGGTCAAATATGTCTGAAATTATATCCGTGTTATGTTTGATGTGTGTTTAAGTGTGCAGGGACTTAAGATGACACACGTGTTCCAGATGGCGAACCTTGACAGAAGACGCAAGCGAGCAAGAAGGATGACACGAGAAAGGAGCCAACGGTCTCGATGCATCCGAGGTACAAGGAGCTATGCAAAAAAGTACTCCAACGGAACGAGAACGATGCACGAGAGCGAGCCGAAAAGGCTCGGTGCAACCAAAAGACAACAAGCAGGAAGGAAGATTATGCAATGCAACCAAGGCAGAACAGACGAGAAGAACAGTCAACCCAAAGTTAACCATTCCAAGCGCCTAGAATTGTTCCAAGTGCTCGGACTCTAGGCACCCGAATTAATTCCACACGCCCAAATACCCAGTTCAAGTCAGAGTGACCGTTGCCGAAACAGATCAAGATAGAGTCCACATCAGCAGAATCCAAGCGCTCGGATCGCAAGGTATCATCTAGAGTCGTTAGCGACCATTACCAGAGCAGGTTGGGTTCGACAAATCTAGGTGCCCGGAAGGCTTCCAGCCCGGAGATGTCACATCAGCACAACGGTCAGATCGAGAAAAAAACTATAAATAGACTGAAGCTGGAAGAAGAATACACACACTCAATTTTAACTGTCTTCTGTTCGTTATAGTTTCTGCTCAACTGTTGTAAGAGGTTTCTCTGCCTCCGAGTCATTTCGAAGAAGATCTTAGTAGAGTTGTTCATAGTCTTGAACTAGCAACCTCCTGGTTGCAAACCAAGTAAATTTTATGTCTCTTACTTTTATGTTGTGTTTATTTTTCAATTAATGTGTGTCCTTGCTAATCAGTTAGCAAGAGAAATAGATTATTTGTTTCTGCAGATAGCTATTCACCCCTCCCCTCTAACAACCCCAAATCACTTTCACTGCACCAACACTTGTCACCCTAACATTCTATTTGTATTTCATCTTCATCTCCAATTCAAATTACTTGTCCAGATGTACTAATCGATTGATTTGAGGGACACTCCATGGTAGATGAGATATTAAGGTCTTGTTTAGTTTGTTAGTTGGGAATGTTTTTTGAAAAAAAAATCATTTCTAAGAAAATAAAATTTAAAAGTTGAAAAGATAGATAAAATAAATATTTTTTTAAAAAAAAATATGTAGTAATTTTTTTTGAATTTTTAATGACTTTTATTTTTAAAAACTATAAACTGAAGGATAACCCGGTGCACGAAGCTACCATCAATGCGAAATCCTGGGGAAGGGTCTATTGTACGCAATGTTATTCTGCTTTGCAAGAGGCTATTTCCGAAACTCAAACTCGTGACATCTAAGTCACATGATAGCAATTTTACAGTTGCACAAAGGCTCTCCTTCTATAAACTGAAATAGAAGATTTAACTAACCAAATAAAGCCTAACTTTTTGCTCTAACAATATTTAGGAACTAATTTCATTGCCCTTCTAGCAAATTTACAAATGAGCATACAAGGGAACTCGATATTAAAATATCGTAACAAGTTTAGTAGATAGACAAAAGCCATGATTAGTAGGGAAAAAAAGTAAACACCCAAATCTATAGCGTTGGCTTTGTTGACACTTTTTATCATTGGCTAAGATTACACTTCTTCACCTTAGCAGCTATGTTTCAACAGCCACCTTGTTGACTAGATATCAAAAACACATAAGGAAGTACACATGAAGCAACCCCTTGTGTTTGTTTCTCAAGAGGAGGATGACCTTGAGTACAAACTGAAAATCACTATTAGGGTTGAAGCAACCTCCTAAGGCATGGTTTACTAAATTTAGTTTTTCTGTTCTCTAGATAACATGATCATAAGGGTATCAGGTCACTCACTCAGTATTTTGCTTTATCTCTCAATGTATCTTTATCATTAAATAGATGACAATACCAAATCCTTATGATGATATTACTTAAATAAGGCTGAAAGCATAATCAAACGCTTCCAAATGGACACTCCTAAGCATCCAAATATCAGAGTATTTCAGGATTAAAGGTATTTACTGATCCATAAAAGTACAGAATTTGTTGGTAAATTGAATTATCTTTGTCACATGTCTCATTTACCATGAGTATCATTAACCAATTTATCAAGTCTCAATGTCATACTCATAACCACTAGAATGTAGTTTTAGGAATTCGTAAGTACCTTTAAAATGCTCCAAGAAAGAGTACCCTTGATACTATATTGTGATCGAGAGCATCTCCAGACTATATAGGTTACAAAAACGCAAACTGGGCAAGTTTTAGTTGTGCTTGTACTGAGTCGATAAAGTTCTATTATGATAATTGAAATGTGACATGATCTCTAGTTCAATCTTTCACAAGAGCACAAAACACATAAAGATACACTGGTACTGTGTTAGAGAAAAAGTGCACTACAAAAGATCATTTAGTTCTAATAATTTGTTAGCATATTTACTGACCAAGTTCTAAAGAGAAAAAGTGCAATAGAAAATGATGATCTAGTTTTAAAATCTGTTAGCATATTTACTTACTAAGACCTTAAGAGAAAAAGTGCAATACAAAAGGATCATTTAGTTATAATAATCCATTAGCATATTTACTAATTAAAACATAATTAAATCCTTAAGAGGTTATAGAATTGAACATATAAATAACAAACTGGTATTTATGATTGAGGAGCCTATGTACCACCTAAAGGAAATGATTTAGATGATAAAGCTCTGATAATCGGTGACTGGCTAATTCATTCCATTTGTTGACCTATAAAAGGTTTGTTTCATAGAAGTGTGCATTATCATGTTTTTCAGCAAGCAACCTATACTTCAGCTGGAAGAAACAAAATCATTGTTTCAGAAGTTACTAGGCTCACGATTGCCAATGCAAGCTTTAGACATTAAAATTACCTCTTTGAAGTTTAAATCATTAAGCATAATAAATCTTGTCATCTAGAACAAGTAAATGCTAGATAGTCAATTGAAGAAAAGTGAATAGTCAGATTGGAAGAACTATGGTATACATGATAACAATCCATCTAACCGATTAAGTGAACCAAAAAACACATCCTACGAGTATATGTCCATTATATTAATACAAGAAATTCCCAACTCCAAGCCTCATTCTTTACTTAGAGAAAAACTCCCTTCAAAATACTTGTTCTATTTTCAAAATCTTGAAAAGCAACTTTCAGAACATAGCACAGTTTGCTGAACAAACCTGATATAAGAATAGAAGCAATCCATGAGCAAGGTGAACCCATCTTGGTGGAGCTGTGTCTAGACGAGGTGAATAAATCTGTAAAAGAAACAAGAAAGAGATTTCAAATATAGCAAGTAAATAGTAAATACATCTTGCAGTTTACTACATAGCAGTAGACATGAAAGAATAGGAGATTTTTATTTATCACAACAATAAAAGAATGCAAACAAGAAAAATGGCAAAACCACAAAAGAGATCATCATCCAGTGGTAATAAACTGTAAATAAGACCTACACTCATCATGCTATCTATATGACCTTATTCCAGAAAAAATATGGGACTGGTGGGTAGGTCATAAAAGATAGTTTGACATACTGAACATAAAATGATACAGAATTTGTGGTTCTCATATAAATCAAATCATAACAGGAGATAGTAGCTAACTTTGGCAGATAAAAACTACAAATTGATGATTTAAGATTGGCCAACTTAGATGAGTAATACATACAGAAAAGTGGAAATGAAAACACCACTAAGATCCACCATCCAAGTCAAGAACACCTTTTAAAAAACAAAGTTTAAAACTTAAACACATTAAATTTAGAAAATTACTAATAGAAAGGATCGAAAGAAATGGTCATTAACTTACATAGCTGAGGAGTGCTGATATAACTAAGAACATAAGTCCTGTGAGGGTAATCTGGAAGCACATAAAGAGATCACTGCTCCAGCAGGATGAGTTTGATTTAAAAGAAATGCATAAAAGGAGCCACATTTCCAAGGTTCTTACCAGGTTTGGCCTACAAAAGTATCAAACATATGAGGATAAAGAAATAAATTGTAGAAAATCTGATGGATGCAACATAAGATACAACTTGAAGTATCACACCAAAAAACTGTTAAAAGAATGTACATAGGGATGTATGTGTGTATTCATAAGGATTTGTGCATGAGTTCTTGAAAACTTTTATATATGGAGGGTAGTGTGAAATTAAATTCAGCTAAAGAATTAAAAATGTTATTTGTATATGCTTGTGAAATCATCCAGATAGTGAAAAATACAGGTTCTCTTTTGTCCCACTACACTCATTGCATTGTTCACTAAGAACTAGAGAATTATTACATATCTGCAGTAATGCAGACATTATTTCCTTAACAATTTCTTTATATGATGTCAGGTCAAAAAACCTAAAACAACCATAAGTTTGATATATTAGATCCTGGAAAGAAACTTTGGTATTTTGGTTTTATCAAATCTTTGATTCACTAAACAAATTGATATGTATCTAATGGACCAGCAGACATCATACTGATGGAAGCCCTATACCCACTACTCTAGGGCCTTTTTTTGAAGTCAATAGGAAATTGAAAGTCAAGAACCCTCACGTTGCCTGGTAAACAAGGCCTCAGATCTCCACCTTACCAGTATACCACCCTGCGTGTGTGTGTGTGTGTGTGTGTGTGTGGGCCAGCAGAGATCATACTGATGGAAGCCCTAAACCCACTACTCTAGGACTTTTTTTTGTAGTCAATAGGAAATTGAAAGTCAAGAACCCTCACATTGCCTGGTAAACAAGGCCTCAGATCTCCACCTTACCAGTATACCACCCTGGTAAGGTGTGTGTGCATATTGATTTGACAAGGAATCTAAAGTTAACCATCCATGCATGAGAGATCCTATGTACCAACTGTACTAATAGATGCACCCATTCTCTTGCTTATTTAGAGTCAAAGGGCAGTGTACTGCCCAATACACCGACATTTAGACCTACCCTATCTCCAATGGACATGAGAAGTTATTTCCGCAATTAATTGGATGCTAGATGTTGTTTAGGTCTTCCCTCAAATATTATTTCTCTTGTATTCAAGCTCAAAACTCTGGCACCAAAACCACAAATGTTACTTGAAAAAAGTAAAGATTGGAGAAATTAATCAAGATAAAGTTCATTAATGTGTCCCTCAATATTGGGGTTTGACACATCAACTTTAATTGCTTCCAGCAATAAGATCCCACTTATTATCTACTGTATATATCATGTGCTTGGCAGTGCATCAATCGTCTATTCTGATAAACTATAGGCAGTAATCTTACTCTTAAATCTCACAAGCATCTAGATGAAGACTTAAATGAAATAGCTCAATATGTTAATGTATTAGTTTATCAAAATCATTGGACAAATCTGGACTCTTCAGCCCATAGAGTTGCCAATGCTTTCAAATAAAAACTTGGCATGGCAAATTTATCTGTTAAAGAATATTTTCTGCAGAAGGTCCTTCAAATTGACAGAAGGGAATTACAACGCATCAACAGTGATACCAACATTGAACTTATGCAAGTGAACATGGGCACGCCAATCTTTCGAGACATGCTAATGGTTATGTAAGCATACAAAGAATTAACAAAATAAATACTAAAAAACAAAAGATGCTATGATCATTTTTCAACCCAAAACAAAGGAGATAAAACAGTTCAAGCCGTACGCCATCGGTAGTACTTACGGCATCCAGAGAGGGAAAAGAGCGACGCAGCGACTCCAAAACGGCTGCAACACATACTTGGCGACTAGCGAGTTATCCACGCCACTGTATTTATATCTATGCAGCGTTGCCACGCCATGGTGCCCAATGTACCCCATTTTCTATCCAACAAGAAGCCGATCCTCCTTCCTCTTAACAATCTTACACCTAGAAAGAGATCCACCGCACACCAGAGAACCGAGTTTCACAGTTTGACTATCCAAAAGTACATTGTCTGAATGAAAAATAGCAGATCGAATCTAAATTCCAAAAAAAAACAAGGGCGGATCAAAATCAAGGAATCCGCAACCTAAGAGCAGCTATAAGAGCGAGAGTATAGCAGGGTTGGATACCTTGGGATTGGAACGAGATGACGGGAAGACAACAAGCGCATCAAGCGAAGGAAGGAGCTCTCTCCTGAAGTCGCGGCATTCTACGATTTGGGAAATGGATCTGCGGAGGGTACCAACAAGCAACAACCACGAGTGGTTGGACCGAAGGCGAATGGGACGAAAGCCCTTTTGTTTGGCTCTTTATTAGTCTTGTGGAAGACGCTTTACCTGCTGTCGCTGCCGGCGTTAATAATTTCAAGCCTCGCCCTTTCGCGAACCAAATAAAAATAAAATAATATACTCGTAAAATGGAATTACTAGAAAATATATATTTAACTTTTTCTTATATTTAATCCCTAAGGCCGTGTATTTTTTAGTATATTTTCAAGAAAATATTTTTTATTCTTTTTTGCTTTCTGAAAAATGAGCTTGGATCTTTTAAAAGAAACCTATTTTTTTTTCTCAAAAGAATTTTTATAACTTTTTATTAACTAAAATTAAAAAACAAACATTGGCTGTCATTTTTCATTGCACACAAATTTAGAAACGAAAAAGAATCAAACAAAGAAAGCCTGAAGAGTGACTGAACACCTTAGCGCCAGTTCTTCAAATTAAGAACTCAATTTGGGAAAACAAGAAAAAAATTATATGACTTTCTATGGCTTTGAAAAAAAATTATCTTGCCTTCACGATAAACTATCAACACATCATTCAAGTGATAAAATTATTTTTTTTAAATTTGTTTTATATACATTTGAATCATTCATTGATTAAAAAATTTTAATTTCCACGAAGAGACAGATCTGTGATCCCAAACCATGGTATGCACTAGACAACATTCTCATATATATGCTTTCAGTTTAGGATGTGAAAAAATAAGGACAAAAATTAAAAGAACATCTTAAATTTTATAAATTATCAAAGAGTATCTCTTTAAAAAAAAGTCAAAAAGGAATATTATTTTTTGAAAATACTTTTACTTTGTTGTAGCAGTTGCAACTAACTACTATAACAACTAATACAATACTATTATAATAATTATTTAATAATTTCTATATATCAACTAGTTAGTATTTTTTTATAATTATTTTAAAATGATTTTGATAAATTTAAAATAATTTTGATAAAGTTTAAATAATTTTGACTAAATAAGTGAAGAGTATCTTAATATATAATATTTA
This sequence comes from Curcuma caesia, assembly GCA_037834155.1. Taxonomy (NCBI): domain Eukaryota; kingdom Viridiplantae; phylum Streptophyta; class Magnoliopsida; order Zingiberales; family Zingiberaceae; genus Curcuma; species Curcuma caesia. The sequence goes on along the minus strand of JBBMKF010000028.1, from coordinate 972,813 downwards.
AAATTTAAATTTTAGAATTTTAGAATTTACTTATAACAATGTAATAATTTTGATAAAATTTAGATATTTTGATCTAGTTTGATATAATAGTCTTCAAGATTTAAGATTTAAAATTTTAAAATTTAAAATTTAGAGTTTAATTATAACTATATCGCAGCTACTTAATTTGTAATTCTTAATAGTTTTAGAATTTTTATTAACGTAAAATGATTTTAATAAAGTTTAACTAATTTTGATTGAGAAAGAATATTTTAATATAATAATATTTTATATATAATAATTTTAATTAAAATAAAACAATCAATAGCTCTGTTATGGGTGTTATAACCTGGTCCGTAAATACTAGACTCAGGTTAGGAAACGCAAAACAGAAGGAGTGTGACTTGTCAGGACATGTTGGACAGAAAGAGAGATTTGACCATCAAAGTTGACTTGACCCTAAGTTGACTGGACCCCACCAATCCGACTCACTCCACTCACTTGTGATCTTGATTCAGCCACTCGCCACTCACCACTCACCCATTTACTCAGCTACTCGCCAATCTATTGAACTCGGCTCTGATCCACCCTACTTTGGACTATGACGCCTATGGTCTGCCTAACTCCCAGTTCAGCTTCCTCGTCCTGTTCAAACTAAGTATCAATGTGCGGAGAACAAAGTCCTACTTCCAATTCACCAAGCATGCCACTCCTATATTCAATCCATGCTGATTTCGGTCCTTCTCTCTCAGTCCGCCAAATCTCTAAGTCAGTCACATCACAATCAAATCTTTCGTACAGTCACATCACCGTCGTCAAGAAGTTATGAGATATGACACTCTAATGATGTAAAACTATTATGACAGTGAGGGGACATTCTATATCATAATAATTGCGATAAAATATTTTCCACATCCTGACAAAACATCTCCTCTGACAAGATCTCACTACGCAATACAAAGTTGATCCTTGTTGTACAAGGGTCATGTGCGAAATTGTAATTTTTGGACCCTGGCACAATAGAATATTTAATTTTTAGAGTTTGATAAATTATAATTTTTAATTAATAAGAGTTTCAAGATAAAAAAATTTTATACGAAACAATGGTCTCCAAGCAACTAGAGTTCCAAGATAAAAAATAATAATTTTTCCTATTTAAAATGATAACGATATTCTAAATAATACTTAAAATATACAAAAAAAGAACAAAAAAAAGTCAAGGTTTTTTTAAATTGCCACTATAAATTCTATTGAAATACTCTTTTTCTTTTTTGTAGTAAAAAAGCTCCAAACTGGATGAAGATCGTTATCGAATATTGAATTTTTTTGATAACCACTCATAATATTTCCTTGTCTGCTCCACCAAAAGATATAAACTTCGTTATATCAAAACATCAAGAAAAGCATTTTTATGTACAAGGAAAAATATACAACGAGAAAATTTAAAGACCTGTATGACTAAAAATAAGAGAAGGAAATAAAAACACAAGTTGCAAACATGAAGTTGGTGAACATGCAACACAGTTCGAAGACCTATATATCTCACTTGACTAGTAATGAGATAATAATTTTATCATGCAAAAATTAAACATATGGACTACTGGAAAAAATTGATTAACTAGTCACTCGTTAAAAATTTTGTGTTGCTTTGGAAGACACTAATTTATACATTTACAGCTTAATAGAAGTTATTTCATGATGATAGATAATTATGAACAATAAGCAACAAGCAACAAGCAAAGAACAAAAAAACCTAATATGGAGGGGCACTTTCGCGGCGTGTGGAATTGTAGAAGCGGTTGTGGCCTGTGGGGGCAGTTCGCGGCAGAGATCTACAACCCGTGGAATGAACAGAAAAAGGATCTAGTAACGAGATCTACAATTTGTCGAGATCTGGTCCTTGTGCTTGACGGAATGAACAGAAAAAGAATAGGCGATTAGAGCTCAGAAACTAGTTGACCGTTTAATTTTTTTGATAGACAAATGGGCAAAAAATTACAGAGTTGCCTGCTCAATTTTTTTGGATCCAATCAAAGAATACTTTTAATATTCTTTGAGAGACAATAATTAAAAGCTAATAATATGAAATTTAACTCAAAAATTAGGGCTCTACCAATTTGTGGGCCTTGGGCAATCGCCCTGGTTACTCTGGTCCAAGGTCGGCCCTAGCACAATATTTTCCTTAATTAACGAAAGACATCTCCTCTGACAAAATCTCACCACGCAGATATTCTCTTTAGCGATAAGACAAGCTGGTATAATTTTCTCCCCTCTCCGTCTATATAACCTCCTTATCCTACATGCATAGGTACACAATTCCATAATCTGCAACCTGCTTCTTTTTTCAAGTTTCTTCTTCTTCCTCCGATGACTTACTTAAGTGTTGTAATGGTCAAGCCAAGGACACTCCTAACCTTCCTTCTCACTAGGTTGGTACTTGCAGACCTTGGAACTCATTCTCTTCTTCCTCCTCACGACGTCAACCATGATGCTGCATAGCTGGTGACGTGTCCGCGAGGCGATCTCAAAAGGAACAACAAGCTCCTATATATTTTAGCAATCAAGAATAACTACTATTGGAATAAAGAATATTTTGTATATAAAATATACGATGAGCCGGTGTTTTTAAATAATTTTTTATGATTTATAAAATTTGAAATACCTTTTAAATTTGTATCTAAAAAATAATAACAATGAAAATCCAGGACGCCAGGTCTCTCTAACCTTCGAATAGTTATACAAACTCTGCGCCAAAAGTGCGCAAGCAGCGGCGCCGCAGCCACAGCGCACAAGAACGACATTTGGAATCATCCTTGCTCTAGCGTTAAACTAAACCTGCTTCAGCCCCATCGATGGGCTTCATGTCCGTTGGCTCCCGGCACCCACTGTCTACTGCAAACATTAAACAATATGGCAGAGTCGCATTCAACGGGTTCATTGTCCCCTCCTACGAAGGCTCAAATTTCAATGCTGAATGATAAAATAAAATATTGGACATCTGAGTTTGTTTGTGACTTTGGGTTCACTTTTCCTGCAGCAGGATCTATTAAGGGACAGCTTGGCCTTACCTGTTGACACAAGACAACAAACTGTACACGTTTTCCCGTATCGTTGTGGTCCTTGACAGATGAATTCCGGCTGTGTTCATGCAGTGATGCATATGGAACAACGTCCAATAGTCCCCAGGTAATTAAACCGTTTAATTTCATTTACGTTAAGTTTCGCATTTAATCGGCAACAGTTGTCTTTTTATTCGCTCTGTGCACGTCCTTCTCCTTTATAAACCAGCCCTTCTCTCTTCTTCATTCGCTTCACATTAAACAACGCAAAAGGACAAAAAGGAAGAAGATTTTGAGATGGTCGCCGGCTTCCGCCGCTCCCTCTCCCTTCCCTGCGACGACGACGACGATGACGCCAGTAGGCCCCGCCACGCCCGCTCCTCCAGCGTCCCCTTTCCCTCCCACCCCGCAATTTCCCATCTCCACCACCTCATCTCCGTCCTCCGCTTCTGGCCGAGCGGCGGCGAACGAGCGCCCGGAGAACGTGTTGCCGCCGTCCTCCTCGACGTCGCTCGCCTCCACGCCGCGCTCGACGACCTCCTCCACCTGCCCCTCGCCCGCGATCCCCTCCGCCGACCTGCCTCCCCCGCCTGGGCCGACCGCATCCTCGACGACTTCCTCCGCCTCGCCGACGCCTACGGCTCCTTCCGCTCCGCCGTCCTCGCCCTCGAGCAGCTCCACTCGGAGGTCCGCTCAGCCATCCGCCGCCGGGAGACCGG
>JBBMKF010000028.1:958450-968956 GCA_037834155.1 Curcuma caesia | reverse complement strand
CAAGTTTCTTCGTTTGCACAACGAGCCTATCTTCTTGTCCCTCAACTTCTCTTTCGATACGGCAAAATTTGAAAAGCTCCCAGCTGAGTACTCCTTGGATGATGATGGCCGGACGCTTCTTCCTTCCATTGTATCACAATAAGAGAAGTTCCTGCCCAAAATCAATGCGGAGTCAGAGGTTGCTGTCTAGTCCCGGCGGAGGCCCTCTGATGTTTAAGTTAGACGAGAACAGAGAATAGTAGAGAGTATGATGTAGAAAATATAGTAGAAAAGTGTAGGAAAAAGTGAGTATCATTGTGTGAGAATTGAGCATGAGTCCACTTGTCTTCTAGTCATCGTCCTTCTTTTATAACTTTTAACATGTAACAACATTCTTTATGGCATTTAGAGCATTCTTTATGACATTAATATTCTTCTTCCATAACAGTCACCAACCATCATTATTATCCTTCAATGGCCACTCAAATCCTCCGCCCATAATGACCATTATCAATTGCTTTTATTGTCCCCTCATGGTTCCATGCCCGACTCTTGAGCACCCTTGGATTCTGAATCCAATTTCTCAAGCACCTTACAACTCCGAATTCGATTTACCAAGCACCTTACGACTTCGAACCCATTCTCGAGCACTGTACAATTCTGACTCCACTTCCCGAGTGCCTTACAAGGCCTCAACACCAAGTCCAATCTCCTCCTTACGGGCTTAATCCAGCCAGCTCATCCTTGATAATCGTAAATTATTACAGAGTAACATAAGTCATCCCTCGCATGAGTTAGATGGTGCATTGCAAACCGAGTTTCACTGTAGAATCCAATCAGCCGCGTATTCATTAGTCATCCCTTTGAAGGCTGTCGATGCAGTTCGGGTTTAGGCTGCTGATACCACTCGTGTGTCGTACCACTAGTGATAATTATTTTTACCAAACCCTTGCTACACTAGTGTAGTATAGTGTACGACCCAGATCGTCTCCCAAGAAGCATGTGAATAATCTGTAATTGCTAGATAAAGAGGGATTAATTGGGGTTTTTGTTTCTAAAAAGTAAATAATTGAAATTAACCTAATACCATGTGAGCTAAGAGAAACAAACAATAGATCTATTAGAAAACCACTGAACTGTACTAACAAAAGAAACACAACACCTGAACCTTAGTTGACTTGTGGCACTGACAATCAAACCAATCAGTAACCTTCTGGATGAACAGTAACTAATTAAAATTGATCTGAATACATCTTTACAAAATCTAATAATGAACTGAATGAGAAGTGAGATTGATAACTAGGAATTCTTACAATACGAGCTAAGGCAACCCCAAACTCATTGAGTTCGGATCGAGGAAGAATAGCCGGTGGCGTTGCGATTGGCACACGTGTGAGATGGGATGAAATTGGAGTTGGATTGATGGAAGGAAGATGTAAACAGATCTGTAGGAAGTGTAGGGAATCCCCTTGCGACTCTTACAGCTTCGGTGGAAGTTGATGTGGCTCGACGACAGTGACGCTGGCAGAGGAGTGATGGAGATGGTGACGGATGGAATCGATCGATGGTGACTCAGGACCAGACTCTGGAGAAGGAGAGAATCCTCGTCCTTCACTGGTGATCCAATCCCAATAATTGGCGTGGAATTCTGGTGGAATGCGTTGGCCGACAATCTCCTCTAAGCTCTCTGCCTCCCTTTCTCGTGCCCTCCCTCTTTCAAAGAGAAAAATCGCAATCCCCCAATCATTGTAGCAATCTCAAATGAACTAGATTTGAATGGACGATTGATATCTCTTCAGATCTGATCTAACGGTGGACGTCGTTCTAAATTGGACTCAAAAGCTTAGATCTAGATCAAGGGTCATGATCTATCCCCTCTTAATCCGGATGGATCAGATCTTTAATGGATGGCTCAAATCACCCATGATCTTTGATGAACGGTCCAAGTTAGTTCTCGATCGGTTCTCTTCCATTAGACCTAGATTTGACTCTAAATTTGGTTTGATCTGACTCGAGTCCTTGATCCTTGACCACCTACGAAGATTACATTCAAATAGTTAGCTAAAATATCACAAATATGAGATAATTTGCATTAAAGCTCAAAAACAAGTCAAAATGTAGCATGAATATGAAATTAGACACAAGAACAGATCAACAACATGAGTATAAGAGTCAAAATATCGTTACCAAAGGATGATTATCAAATCCCCCACACTTATTCTTGTACATCTTGGATAAACAAATAAAACTCAAAATCAACACATCTCTCAAATTATTCCCTAGCAATACCTCGAAGACAATAAAATAAATTTAACTAAAACCATCTAAAGATCGAGACAATCATGAATTAAATCGCTACAATAATCAATAAGAATGGTGATTTCAATCTATTCGAAAAATTAAGAAAGATGTAATCTCACAAGATAGGTAATCACTCAAACTCTCAAAAACGTGTATGAAGGTGGAGCTCACTCAATGACACTCATAACATATCACTACCATAGACTTGCTTCTTTTCTAATTCTCCATCACCATGAAAACATAGCATGCATGAATCAAAAAGAATTTATTGAAAGTTAAAATGGGGTCAAAAGAGACTAAGGGAAGCAACAAAATGATTGAAAGAAAATGAAACAATGAAAAAATGAGAGTATTGGAGGAATAAACCTTAGTTGATCAATTTGATATGAAAAGAGAAGAACACCATTTGTGGATGACAGAACAAAAGATTCAGCCAAGATTTTCTCCAATTTGATGACTACTCAAAAATCTTGGCACGCTAGAGGTTTTAAGTTGATACATTCATTCACAACTTCATTGGCTTAGTTCTGGACCTTGATCTCTCTGAAGAAAAGAGAGAAACACCCATTCCCACTGAACTAGAAAAGACTCCATTTAATTCTGTTCTGATCAAAGAATTTTAGATCGGGTTGGCACAAAAAGTCCAAGTTGCAACATATTTTCAGATCAGGTACAGCTTCTAGATGATGTGCTGAATACTGCTCGAGCAATTTCTGTTTCTCATGCTATACGCTCAAGCATCCTAGCCAACTAGCACTTGGTTGCATCAGATAACAATCCTCAGTACACAAAGTGATTTAATTTAAGATCACAGCTCACTCTCTTCAGCACAAACGAATTCAGACCTACTGGATTAAGTTTCAGAAATCAACTGCTAGAATTTTTTTTTTTCCAGAAATCAACTTCTTTTGGAGTTATCACAAACCAGAAACTGCATTTCAAATTGGCACAAAATAGGTTCTTTAGTTTCTTTTTTTTCTCATGTGATACATTTCCCTGCATTTCCCTGTCTTGCTGAATTCTTCCTTTAATCTCTGAAACCAGCATCCTCCAAATTGGCACCCAACATTCAACTGTTGATAATTTAGTGTCAGATTGCATTTCTGCACATTCTACAAACTGCCAGCCCTTCAACCAGTTAGGTTTCAATTCAAATCTTCACTCTTACAACACATCTTTCCGAATCCTTTTCTTCCTCAATTGAAGTAGCTCTCCTCTTGCATCAGCTCCATCAGAAATGGACTACATCTTGCTTTTAAGTTCTGTTTTGAAGTAGCCCAGTTCACTGCCGATCTGTGCAAGTTCAGAATTTCATTTCTGCATATTCAGCACTCTTCTCCCTTTTCTATTCCTGTCCTAGTACTTCCTGTGCGCCTTCAGCAAGTTTTAGAATTCTGGAAGGATACTAGTTTCTGAATTCTGGATTCCATAATGCAGTCTTAGAATTCTAGAATTAAGATATGGCAATCAAATCCAAAAACACTCAAGAATTCAGTTCTTTGAATTCAGATTTCAGTTTCTTGATTTACAAACTGATCACAGTCCCAATTCCTAGATTTTCAAGAATTCAACCTTCCAAGGAGTTGAGAAAGGCCAATCACCATAGATCAATTAGCCAGCACATGTTTTCATTCAGATTCATAATGATCCATAACTGGAAACAAGAACTTGGCACAAAACAGAATAGGTTTTGTCCCAGCAATATCAGTAATCACTTTCTGTTTTTGTAACCATCATTGCTTCTTTTCAATTCACTCTCTCACAACACTTACAATACAACAGTAGAGAACCGAATTAAGTTGATGAACTCAGCATTGATAATTCAGAATCAAATCCCTGCAGTTCCAGCATTTGCAAGAATCCAGAATTCTGGATTTCTGCATTTCAGAATCAGTTGCTCTCTGCATTTGACATATTTTGAAGAACATGGAACATAGGGAGAGGAGAACACTGAATGCCCCATAAGATAGAACCTTCACTTGGGCTTCTTATTGATTGAACTATGTGTATACTGGACAAACAAGGAAAGTTCAACACCAAATTCAGAAACTATAAATTGATTTCTGAATTTTAGATCTCTATGCTTCAGTTTCAAGTTTTTGGAATCTAATGGAATTCCAGCTTAATCATTAATAGTTCAGCCTAGAAAAGGTTATCAATTTGATACTAGGTTAACAAGAACTCCATCTAAATCTGTTGCTGGTCAAAATCTGTAATCAGAATTGGCACAAAGTATTTATTTGTTGCTTCTGAATTCTAATTCAGATTTTAGTTTCATTCTGAATTCAGAAACTAAAGTCCTAAATCCAGCAGCAAAATGATCTCTGAACATATGGCTTCTTTTTAAGTTCCAGTTCAAGAAATTAGGTCTTTACTTGCATCATTTGCTGATCAGAGGTTTACAAGAAAAACTGGGCCCCCAATTGATATCCCAAATTCAAATTCAGAACCCCTTCTCTTTTTTTTATTTTCTTTTTCCAATGACATCAGTTTTTCCCTTTTCCTTGTTTTTGTTTTCTGATTCCAGCCTCTGATATACCCATTTGTGAGCTAGCTATCTACTTGTAGAACATACCAAAATACCAAGAATTCTATCATCAGCTTATTAGGACAAGATACAACAAATATATGTTCAATCTCTCTTCATGAACTAAAACCTCCACACTTGCTTCCCTGTTGGTATCTGATTTTTTTTCCCTTAGCATTTGAGTTGCTGATGGCTCAACAAACATTTTTACAACAATTTTACAGCATGCCAAACCTGCACATTCAAATGTATTTGCTTCAAACAACCCAACCAAACTAAGAGTAATCGCCTGTTTAAGTTCTCTAATTAAACTTAGGATATTCAGCAGAATTCCACAATATCAGAATTTCTAATCAAATTCTAGCTCCATAGACTTCAAACACTTAACATCTCTCCCACACTTAGAATTTTGGTCATCCTACTGATCAAGAATTCATCTAACCTCTTAAGTAAATAGGTCAAAACAAATATGGTGGAAGACAAAATGAACCATGTGGATTATTCAACTAGAATTTGAAATGACAAGGAATCAAAGAATGGGAAAAATTTGCCTTTATCAGATTCATGCATACCTATGCTATTGTAATTTTGAAAAGAGTAAAGCAAGTTCTAGAGTTTCCATATCATAAGTGCATATCCCACAAAAAGATAACAACTAATAAGCTTGAAGTGGTCCTCACTAGGTAATTAATTTAGCAATCAAGCTCAATTAGTCAAAATAGAATCTATCACCACACTAACCCATAACATGCAGGTTTAGAATTCAATCATATACAATGACCTAAAATTTGACGGTTAAATTTAAAAATCTCTTACGATTCTCAAGATCTTACTAAGAAAAAACACATGGAGATATTTATTTAAAAAATTCAATTGCAACAACAACTAATGAACTAAACAAACAAAAGCACACAAAGATATGTACAAAGCAACAGGGAAAAGGAACAAACTCCCCTTAAGTCGGGTAGTTGGATCGTGAAGCTTTATTCTTTCCCCCTCCATCTCTTCAACACTTTCATAAAATTTCTCGAGACGATGCCCATTCATCTTGAAGGTCCTCCCCTTAGGAATCTCCTGTATCTCTATTACACCATAGGGAAAAACATGAGTAACACAATAAGGACTTTCCCACCTACACCTCAACTTACCACGAATTAGCCGAAGATGAGAATTATATACTAACACCTTGTCACCTATTTGAAACTCCTTTCGCAAGATATGCTTGTCATGAAAAATCCTTGTCTTCTCTTTGTTAATTTTGAGTTCTCATAGGCTTCGAGCCGAAGCTCCTCCAATTCTTGCAACTATAATTTCCGCCCAACCCAAGCTTGATTCATGTCCAGGTTACAAGTCTTAACTGCCTAATATGCTCTATGCTCGATCTCTACTGGTAAGTGACATGCTTTGCCAAAAACAATCCTGTAGGGCGACATTCCAATATGTCTTGAAAGTAGTTCGGTAAGCCCACAGAGATCTTCTAACCTCTGATTCTAATCTTTCCTATCTGATCTTACTATTTTCTCCAAGATCTGCTTAATCTCCCTGTTCGAAACCTCTGCTTGTCCGTTCATCTGAGGATGGTAGAAAGTAGATATTGTGCATAACACCATACTTGTTAAGCAGAACCTTCATATGTTTATGGCAGAAGTGGGACCCTTGATCGCTAATGATCGTCTTGGGTATGCCAAACCTGCAAAAGTTGTGAGACCTGACAAATTCCCTAACAATTGAAGAGTCATCAGTCTTGGCGGAGATGATCTCCATCCATTTTGAAACATGATCAATTGCCAAAAGAATGTATGTGAAACCAAAAGAAATAGGAAACGAACCCATAAAGTTAATGGCCCAAATATCAAATATCTTATAAAATAACATAGACTGTTGGGGTATCTCATTCCTACACTCTAAGTTCCCAACCCACTGACAAGGTCCATATACTCTATAGAACTTAAAGGCATCACAGCATAAGCTAGGCCAATATAAATCAGCATCCAGGACTTTCCTAGCAATTCTTTATAGACCAAAATGCCCCCATAAGATAAAGACTGACAAAATATAAGTACAAAGTGAAACTCGCCATCTAAAATATATCACTTAATCACTTGTTCGCTACAAAACTTTCACAAATACGGGTTATCCCAAATATAATACTTAGCATCACTTTTCAGTTTATTGACTTGCGTTTGTGTAAAGTGTACATGCAAAGCTTGTGCGACTAGGTAATTCACGATATCTGCATATTAGGGGAGCTTATCTCGTAGCTAAAAAAATTGTTCGTTTGGAAAAGAATCTGCTATCAGTGTGAGATTGAGACTCCTCTCTATCTTGCTTAGGTGATAAGCTACTATGTTCTCCTTCCCGCTCCTATTGCGTATCTCCATGTTGAATTCTTGAAGTAGAAGCATCCATCTGATTAATTGTGATTTCACATCCAGCTTATTAAGGAGGAATTTCAACACTGCATGATCAGAAAAAATCACCACATGAGAACACAGTAAATATGATTTGAAATTATCTAATGCAAAAACAATAACTAAAAGCTCCTTCTTCATAGTAGTGTAGTTGGCTTGAGCAACATCCAATGTCTTGGAGGCATAATAAATGACACGAGATACTCCCTCCACTCTTTGTACCAAAATCACTCTCATTGCAAAATTAGAAGAATCACACATACTCAAAGGGCAATGACCAATCTAGAGGTCGGATGACAGTAGTAGAGGTAAGGGCCTCTCTGAGTTGGTTGAAAGCATCCCTGCATGACTTATCCAAAATAAACTCCACTTCCTTCTGCAACAAGCGTGAAAGTGGAAGAGCAATCCTACTAAAATCACCAATAAAGTGCCTATAGAACCCTATATGGCCAAGAAAAGATCGAACCTCCCGTACGCATACGAGGTAAGACAAAGATGAAATCAAATCAATTTTTGTTGGATCCACTTTAATACCATCTTCCAAGACTATATGACCTAATACTATCCCTTGCTCAACCATGGAGTGGCATTTCTCATAACTCAAAACTAGGTTAGTCTCAACACAACGATGCAAAACCTAAGAGAGATTGTCTAATATGCATTAAATGAGGAGCCATAAACAGTAAAATCATCCATGAATACTTCCATGCAATGCTTTAAAAGATATGAAAAAAATACTTACTATGCACAGCTGGAATATACTTGGAGTGTTGCACAAACCAAAAGGCATTCTCTAATTTGCAAAGGTTCCGAAAGGGCATGTGAATGTCGTCTTCTCCTGGTCCTCTTGAGCGATGTGAATCTGGAAATATCCAGTGTATCCATCCAGGAAGCAATAGTGATATCTGCCCGCTAATCTTTCTAACATTTGATCAATGAATGGTAGTGAAAAATGATCCTTCTTGGTGGCTTAGTTAAACTTTCTGTAATTGATGCACACCTTCCAACTATTCAAAATCTAAGTGGGAATCAGCTCGTTGTCTTTGTTCGCAACTACGGTCACTCTTGACTTCTTCGACACCACCTGGATTGAACTCATCCACTGACTATCTCAGATCGGATAACAACTTACAAAAGCTATGACTTCCTTTTTTACCACTTCTAAAAGCAAGGGATTTAGTCTCTTTTGTGGCTGCCGTATTGGTTTCATGTCATATTCCAAAAAGATTCTATGCATGCAAATGGAGGGATTGATACCGAGTATATTAGCAATAGTCCACCTGATAGGTGGTTGCAAAACTTAAGGAAGCAATTTGTTATGACCTGCTTCCGCTGTACAGACCGGTGTTCACTCACCTATCGTCATTGCATTGATGTCATCTAGATCAGAATCATCCTCAAAAGAACCAAATACTGTGGCAAAATCTGATAATAAGTCATCACAAGTCTCATAATCCAACTTCTCTGATACATCGATACTAAGTAAAGAGTGATCCTCCACAAGATACCTCATTGCATTAAGTATACTAAATTGCACTACCGTGTCTCTGAATTCCATCGAAAGAGTCCTTGCATGAACATCAATCTTCGTTCTGGCCGTCTTAAGGAACGACCTCCCAAGCTCCCAAGTATAAGCAGTGTCTGGCTCAAAGAAGAATCCCCCTCTACGTCCAGGATATAGAAGTTCGCTGGAAAGATCAACTCCTTCACCTTGACCAAGACATCCTCAATAACTCCTGCCGATCATGCAAAACTCCTGTTAGCCAATTGAATTACTACTCCCGTCGCCTGTAAAGGTCCGATACCAAATGACTAGAATATATATTTAGGCATAACATTACTAGAATCTCCCAAGTCCAGCATGACATCCTCAAACATGCTATCTCCAATAATACAAGGAATGGTGAAAACTCTTAGATCACTCCACTTCTGACGCATCGTCTGAATGAGTGAAGATACATTTTACCCATGCTAACTAACTCATTCTCTTTTAGCTTCCTTTTGTGTGCACAAAGATCTTTCAGGAACTTAGCATATTTTGAAACATGTTTAATGATTCTCAATAAGGATATGTTCACCTCCACTTTATTGAACGCATCAACTAATTCTTGAACTTAGTCTTCTCTATATCAGAATTCTTTCTTGGCTGCACTGGCCTTTGTGGACCACTCTAAGCTGTGGATATACCTCTGAATCCTGATCCACACAACCTGACTCTTGAACTGACACTGAAATTGGAGGCGAAGGATCTGAAATGAATCTACAGCTCCGAAGTATAATAGCACTGACATTCCTCTTAGGGTTCGGAATCGTCTGAGACGGTAATTGACTTGACTCCTGTGACTGTCAATGTCCAAGGATGGATGCCATCTGACTCATCTGCTTCGCCAAGCTTTGCATCGTCACATCATTCCTCTGCTGATACTGTTGCATCCACTCCCTAAGTTCTTGCACTGACGAATTTGATTGACTAGAGCTAGGAGCTGGGTTAGGTTGTTGGAATTGCTGTAGTTTGTTTGGAATTGCATTGTTTTGGAATCTTGGTGGCTCTGGGATGTCGATGGTGGTTGATACACCTGATGTGATGTATTCTCATACCTCAGATTTGGATGATCTCTTCACCTCGGATAGTAGGTCGTTGACATGGGATCGTACCTAGTATGCTACTGTTGAGGTCTAGTCGAGTACGCATTAGCTACCGCCACCTGATCCGCAGCAATCCATCGTCAACTTGCATGGAAGGGCAAGCATCGATAGGATGTGCTGAACTAGCATAGATCCCACAAGTCCGCCCTACCTGAACTGTCTATGTAATAGGCTGCTGAGACTGATTGAGTGCCAGCTATCTAAGAAGAGATGCTATATCATCCAGTCTATTCTCCATCCTTGGTTGCTCAGGGCTTGCGCCTGAATCTCATGGACGCCTCTAGTAGCCATCGATCTAGTCCCAAATTGCTGATAATTCGCTGCCATAACCTTAATAAGCTCCCTAGCCTAAGTAGTTGTTTTGTTCACTAGGGCCCCTCCACTAGCTGCATCAACCATACTCCTGTTCATTGGAAGTAATCTCTCATAGAAGTATTGAATCAGTAACTAATCACTAATTTAGTGCTCGGTGCAACTAGCACAAAGCCTTTTGAAGTGCTCCTAATACTCATACAAAGTCTCTCTTGTAACTTGCTCCACTCCACAGATACTCTTCTAGATTGTTGCGGCCCAAGATGTAGGAAAGAATTTCTCCAAGAAAACCCTCCTCACCTGATGGTAAATAGTAGAGCCAATCCTTCG
>JBBMKF010000028.1:946432-958350 GCA_037834155.1 Curcuma caesia | reverse complement strand
TGTATTGTGTTATAAATAGATATTATTTTAAAATTTTATCTTAGATAATCACATTTTAGATCCCATAGATTTACTCAAGAAATCAAATGATTCTGATATATCTAGTAATCTAAACTTAAATTAATTATAATCTTCAAAAAAAATCAAAAGGTGTCTCTAAAAATATTTTTATTTTAATATTTTTTAACCATTACAATTATATTATAATAACTACCATTGTAATTGATCCTGTAGGATTATTCCGTAAGTACATGGACGTTGGGTAGAATAAGAGACCAAGAAAAAAGAGTAAGTATTGGATGAGAATTATTCTCGGAATCTTAAGCAAACTCCCGAGCTCCCCTTCCGGTCTCGGTAGGCTTCTTTAAGCATACACCGAGCTCCTCTTCCGATCTCGATATACTTCCTTAAGCATACACCGAGCTCCTCTTCCGATCTCGGTATGCTTCCTTAAGTATACCCCGAGCTCCTCTTCCGATCTCGATATGCTTCCTTAAACATATACCGAGCTCCTCTCGTTTTCTTAAGCATATATCGAGGTCTTCCTCCGGTCTCAGTGTGCTTCCCTAAGCAGGTGACGAGCTTCTCCTATGGTCTCGACATGCTTCCTTAGGCATGCTCCGATCTCGTGACTTGGTCTCATCACACCTTCTGCACCCAGCGTCGATCTCAGGACTTGATCTTGGCATGCTCTCCGCATCTTGAGGCAACCTCGGGACGCGATATTAATGTATTTCTTACATCCAAGGCTAATTTCCAACGCGTGATATTTATTTAAAAACACAATCGTTCCGCTTAAGTCAGGAAAAGAATAGAACCAAGTCTCCCGCAAAGACAGAAACTAATATATATTAAAAGACGGAATCTTTCTAGAACGGAACCAGTTTACCCGAATATTTCTCAAACAGTTTCTAATATTTCAAAAATCAACTGCTATAAAAAGGTAGCTCATGCCCATGGGCAAAGGTACGCACACATATCTACCCTAATTTTCTCAAGTCATTAAACTCCTTCCTCACGTCGTATCCTTACTTGAACGTCGAAGTGGCTTGCTGGGATCGAACTCCGACGTCATTCTACTCTTTTCGAGTGTTTTTTAGGATCTCTCTTCTCTCCGAGCAATTTTTTTCGAGGAGCGTGCACGTCGACCAAATCTTGAACCAACGTTTGTACCATCCATGGTGTATTAACCGAAACAGTAATTATTATAACTTATTACATATTATAACAATTATAATGTAAACAGCTAATTGACTTTACATTATACAATTTGCTTTACCTTCTAGTAACTAAATGTCAGTAACTACACAATTGCCCTCAAAATATAATTGAATTAGTTATTGTAGGATAAATTTATCCGAATTATAATTTTTTAATTTATCTTTTAATGTATAATTGTGAAATAGATTGTATAAGATGATTGAAGTGACGGATTATTTTACTTAAGTCAGTAACTACACAATCGATTTTTTATTGGATGCGCATCAATCGTTACAAGTTTATTGCTTGGCTTGTACAATTGTACTACCTCTCCTCTCATGCCAGCAAGGATACATCTCTTTTTGAGACATTTATTGTTTACTTTTCTTCTGTTTTTCTGATGCCTGGCAGATAAGTTTTAAATCGGGTCACCCCTTCCACGAGGTCTCAAGGAGACGCCACTGTGTCTCAGCTTCTGCGGCGGCTGTGACTGTCAGCTCCTCAGTTACCTTCCCGTCCCTCTTCCCCCTCCATTTCCAGCTTCAGCGGCGGAAGGCCCATCGGATTCCATGCCATTGAAGAGGCCCGGCGACGTAAAGGAGGTGAGGGAGAGGGAGAGAGAGAGTCATTAATAATGGAGAGTGGCGTTGGTAAAACTATATCCAGAACAATAGACAACCATCCATGATCCATGATCCATCCCTCTGCTGTCCCTTTCCTTCTCCGCTCCTGATTGACTCACGTGAAGCCAAACCCGTGCTCTGAGATCGACGGACGGCCTCGCGCATTTCCGCCACCCGCCAACGTCGCGGCTCATCGCTCTCGCGCGTCCAAAGATCCCGTCTTTTGGTTTCTGATGGGTGCAATGTGATTCAGGAACAATCCTGAGATGCTCCTGCTTCACCTCCGCATGCCTCCCATGGCCGCCTTCGGACTACCGCCGCACTGAAGGACAGCAATTGCTATGTTCTCTTCGTCGCCATGCCAAGGTGCAACTTTTACCTGTGTTTCCTCCTCGTCTTCGGCTTCTCGACCTCGTTTGCTGCCAATGTATCGAATGCCGGCGACATTGCCGCTCTCTTGGCCTTGAAGAACTCTGTAGATACTCAGGACTCCCTGCCATGGCGGCGAGAGACCGCCTCTTGGCTCTGCAGAGAGTGGAAGGGGGTGAAGCAGTGCTCCCCTGGCAGCAGAGTGACGAAGCTGGTGCTCGAGTTCCTCAACCTCACCGGGACCTTGAGTCGGGACCTCCTTGCTCCTTTCGACCAGCTTCGTGTACTCAGCTTCAAATCCAACTCGCTCTCCGGCGCCATTCCCGACCTTTCCCCTCTCGTCAACCTCAAATCTCTCTACCTCAACGACAACCAGTTCTTCGGCCGGATCCCGGCCAATCTCAACGCTCTCCACCGGCTAAAGGTGGTAGTCCTCTCCGGAAATCTCCTCTCCGGTCCAATTCCGGAGTCTCTCATCAGCCTCCCGCGGCTCTATGAGCTCTTGCTCGAGGACAATTACCTCACAGGGCAAATTCCGGCCTTCAACCAACCCAGTCTTCGCTACCTCAATGTATCCCGGAACAACCTCTCCGGAGAGATCCCCGCCACTCAAGCCCTGTCCCAGTTCAATACTTCCTCTTTCCTCAACAATGCAAACCTCTGCGGGGCTCAAATTGGAACAGCCTGCACCCGAAAGTTGATCTTTCCGCCGCCGTCCATCAGCCCGAAATCGTCGTTTGATCATGTAAATGCCTACCCACCTCTCAGGCCTCCGACCGGAAGCAACCACAGCAGGAGGCGGATCATTGCCATCGTCGCCGGCTCTGTCGCTGGGGCTCTTTTCTTGTCGATTTGCTTGGCCCTTGCGTTGCTTTTGGCCTCCAATAGGAAGCGGAGGCGGCCGGTGGTCCAGACCGGAACGGTCGGTCGCGGATCAGGTGGTGACCGCAACAAGCCAGAAGAAGAAGGTGGGGTGGTCGTCGGTGAAGGGGAAAAGGGTGTATTCTCGTGGGAGGCGGAGGGGCTCGAGAAGCTCGTATTCTGCGGCGGCGTCCGGGAGATGTACAGTCTGGAGGAGCTACTGCGAGCATCGGCGGAGACACTGGGCCGGGGAACGGTCGGGAGCACGTACAAGGCGGTGATGGAGTCCGGGTTCATCGTGACGGTGAAGCGACTCAAGGACGCCTCCCGCCTGCCGGCGGAGGACTTCCGGCAGCGCATGGAGGAGCTTGGCCGGCTGCGCCACCCCAACCTAGTCCCCCTTCGCGCCTACTTCCAGGCCAAAGAGGAGCGTCTTCTCGTCTACGACTACTTCCCCAATGGCAGCCTCTTCTCCCTAATCCATGGTCCGTTCTCTAATCCGCTCATTCAAGCTCCTCCATTGAAACTAATGAATTACGATCATAGTAATAATCTTGAGGATCAAAATTATTAAACAGGAGGATATACATGGATCTGTTAGAAATAGGATGGTAGATTGAGATGGTAAGATTTGTAATTCTTGCACCAAAAAGTAGTGCAATATTTGGCATTCAATGCCAACGACCAAGACATTTAAGACGTTGGAAGGTAGCTGCCTCACTCTGTCCCAGTGACCATTAAATGATCATCTGAGCATAAATCGCTCTTCTTGCTC
The DNA here is from genome assembly GCA_037834155.1 of Curcuma caesia. Taxonomy (NCBI): domain Eukaryota; kingdom Viridiplantae; phylum Streptophyta; class Magnoliopsida; order Zingiberales; family Zingiberaceae; genus Curcuma; species Curcuma caesia. The sequence goes on along the minus strand of JBBMKF010000028.1, from coordinate 954,522 downwards.
ACTGATAACCACTGTTTTGAGTTGCGAATCTTGTAGATGGGGGCAGAGATCAGGTTCGTTGTAATCCAACCTTCAGATTTCACTCATTGACTACCTTCCCTGATCCACCATGCATCTAAAGCGGCCATGATCTGAGCATGGCCCCGGTTTGCTCTCTTCGTCATTTTAACAAACACCTTCTCTTCTTTTCCGGCAGTGGCGATAGATTCGGTCAAAGATACCAGTTTGTCAAAAATAGTAAATTTATTAATAAATAAAATTAATGGATGATGGCTTACTTTTGGCGCTTGCAGGGTCGCGGCCGTCGGGGAGCGGGAAGCCGCTTCATTGGACGTCGTGTTTGAAGATAGCGGAGGACGTGGCAACTGGGCTGGCCTTCTTGCACCAGACCAGCCCACCAACGGCCCACGCGAACCTGAAGCCCGCTAATGTACTTCTCGGCCCAGATTTCGAGTCCTGCCTCGCCGACTACGCCCTAATCCCCGCCCTGCTCCATGACGACGCCTTCCCGTCGTCGTCGTCGTCGTCCTCCGCCGCGGCCGCTGCCTCCGTGTTCTACCGCGCCCCCGAGGCGCGAAGCACCCGCGCCTTCACCCCGCTCTCCGACGTCTACAGCTTCGGCGTCCTCCTCCTGGAGCTCCTCACCGGGAAGGCGCCCTTCCAGGACATCCTCGACGAGCACGGCGCCGAGATTGCTCGCTGGGTCCGATCCGTGCGCGCCGCGGAGCGGGACGACTCCAGGGAGGAGCCCGGCGCTGGGTCTTCGTCAGGGAACGAGGCGGCGGCGGCGGCGGCGTCGTCCGAGGAGAAGCTGACGGCGCTGCTGAACATCGCATCGGCGTGCGTGGCGGTCGAGGCGGAAAGGAGACCGGCGATAAGGGAGGTGCTTCGGATGATACGGGAGGCGCGGGCGGAGGCGATGGCGGTGTCGTCCAACAGCAGCGACCACTCGCCGGGGCGGTGGTCGAACACGCTGCAGAGCCTGCCGAGGGAGTACGGATCGGCGGGGGATTATATTTGAATAATCAATTCCTCGTCGGCGATCGATCGGCGTGTAGAATTGACGTGTGATTTGATGTTTTCGAGATTTCGGGATTAAATAAATTTACTTCTTTTTTGAAAATTCATCGATTGTAATAAGAACGAAATAGAATTTCAAATTTTACTACATGGCTCACTGAGATTTGAGGACTTCACACTAAATGATATATACACTAATCGAACACCATTCGAACTAAAATGTACCTACAGAATAAACAATCTGTTAGCTACTAGAAGTTGGATGCATACAGCCAAGATCACAAAATTGCATCTCAATAATTCTCATAAAACGTGACTCCAAAATCTCGCTTGAACCAGAACCAGGAGATGGACAAAAAGTGAGCAATTTGATAGGCGAAACACAAGCAGCAGCTCATGCGATCTACAGTTGCCAATCGATAGGCGAAAGCCCATGATTCTCCAAGATTTGATTTGTCTGTGAGAAATGCCTGTTAACACAAATAATAGCACAAAAATGTTAAAACATTGCAGAGATAATACCTATAGCACAGGAGGATGCATTAAACCCCATGCTCTGAGGAAGAGTTGTTCCTAGTTTAACAAAACTCGATTTTGTCATTCAGAGGTGTGGCTAATAAATAAATGTCGTTACTAACAAAGTTGATGCATTGGTGATAATAAAATATAGTTCATGTACGTACTGATAATAAAATGAAGTTGATGTGGCTCATATATAAGTCTGCCTGTATGTAACAAGAACTAGGTTTAGAATGCACAAACTTAAACTGGAGAGAAACCCTTAGGATCAATAACAACGAGAATCCTATATTGATGTAATAAGAAAGGAAAACAAATATTCTAGACAAAAACTAAATCATATCGAGAAAGGAAATGTTGTCTGTATAATTTATCAGCCAAACAGAAATTCTTTTTGTTGCACATGATCTTCATTTTGTGCGGTAAAAGGAGATTTTGCGGAAGTAAAAACAAAATCTAAGGAAAATCCTGATGACCTAAAAGCAAAAAAGGATCACTATTCCTGTTAATTTCTTAAATCTGGTCTCCCTTTTCCACATAAAGAACACTAAATGCATTTCCAATATCCTGACCAAGAATACAACCAGTGCTGGTGGATTTATTCTGCCATGACCAGATGTGAGCACCTGAATCCTTGTTGCTTCACTATTTCCATAGTTGTTCTTGAACTGGGAACTAAGCCAGAGACAATCATGTTCCCTCAACGAATAATAAAGCTAGAATTGGTCAACAAGACCAAATCTACCAAATAGATAGGAATTAATAATCAGTCCATTTGTTCAATTACTAAGAATTCTATAAATATATATTGTAATCAATCAATTCAATATAAAGATTCTATTCTTTCACAACATTTTACATGGACTGATCCTGTGGTTTCCCTTTCCTTTGTATTTTGGTTGGAAGGGAGGTTGCAAGATGATTACAGCCTTCAATATTGATCTCCTTCTCATTTCCTCTATCATCTCATTGATCTATTATGCCACTGCTACCTCAACCAATCCATCACCCTCTGATCCTCACTTAAAGCCCACCAAATTGCTGACTCCATGATTTACGACTAGCAGCCCTACAGACTTTGTTGGTGCTCTGCTGCTGCAACACTTTCATCTTCAACCACAGCCGTCATTCCTACATTGATCAATGCTCTGAACTTTCAAGCTAGTTGCTCCTGCCTTTGATTTTCCAACTGATGTTGATTGATAGTCACCCTTGCTCTAGCCTGATCAATATCTCTCTCATCATCCTATAAGATGCACATCTTCTGATAATTCCTTGATTATTTCATAAGACGCACAGATCATCCATGGACATGTGTCGTCCAACCTAGCATTATGCACTAATCCAGAGTTCATGAATCTTAGACCAGGCATTCTGAAATTTGTGCATGTGTGATTATCATATGGTAGGTATGTCATCCAATCTAGCTTTGGCAATCTAGGAATCTCAGTTGGTGTCAGATGATCATCCATGCTTGAAGCAAATTGAAGATTCAAAATCTTCACTTTGAGGAGAGTTGTTAACAAACAAAGCTATAGTTGATCTACAAGACAAAATTCTACCAAATAGATAGCAACTATGTCCGGTCTATATATATTGTAATTAATCAATTTAGTACACCAATTCTATTCATTCAAATCTTTTTACATATTTCATTCAAGAAGCCAAGATGTAGCTGGATTATTCAAGATGTGGACGGAAAATCTTTAAGTTGTGGTCTTGTGGAGTTACTGGTTACCTAGAGATAACATACAGGATTTTTCTAATGTGCTTCGGGAACCTCAGATAATTCGTCTCCACTGGAACTAGATAGTATTTGGGGATCTGGATTTCTGGGTAGTGTGAGACTCAGATTTTGCTGCATCTTATGTAGTTAAAATGTATGTACTATTGGGTGATGAGGACTAGTTTAGTTCATCGAAAATCTACATAACGGGTCTCTTAAAATGTCTCAAGTATCATTATCAACAAAACTAACAAGTGGCCAATGTCTGCTCACCCAAATCCTTTTTTTCCAAAAAAAACACTATTTAGTGGCATCCTTGAAGGTTAAGTAGCAAAGACAAATAAGTTAAAAATTTTGATAAAACATGTCGAACTGAGAACCAACCTGCATCCAAAGAACCCTCTATTTGCAGAAAGACCAGATGGATGAGCAGCCTTCAGAATATGATGTTTTGATCCATCAATCATCCTACAAACATACAGTCTAATGGTTAAAAGGCAGGTGTAGTGCAGAATCAAACATTTCAAAGCATACTTCTGTAAATTAATCAAGAGAAAATTCATAGTAAATTAATTCAAAGAAGGATGGAAGAAAGATGCATGCTCTGACTGAAACTTTTTTAATGCACATCTCTAGCCAGCATGGAAGCAAACATGTGAAAAATGCTGGAAGTTGGGGCATTAACTTTTTTTTATGATTGGATGGCTAGTTTGAGAAAGTGTTGCGAGGAAAAGAACCAACCTATGTATTTAAACTTTCAACACTTCTCATTTGTGGGCAGGAAAATTGGATTAGATTAGTTTAAACCCAACATGTGGACTAACTCAGAGTGATATAATAATGGCATTTCAATAGTTTGACTGACTGAGCATGTATCCTTAAAGCTCTAATTAACAAATCTTTTGAACTATCACTAGTAACTAAGCTTTCAGTTTTCATATAGTGTATCTGATGAGCCTAAACTTTAGATATCAAGAAGTCATGTAGCTTTATTCAAGAATTTTTCATGCCTATAAGGAACTTTTTACTAGGTAACCCCAACCAATTCACTTTTATTTTAAAAAATCAAGGAAATACTTCTTTCTGCTTTGAACATTACAATCAAATACAATTTACTTCACCAATCGCTTGAATTTTGTGCAGGTTTAAAATTTTGTACAATGTTCTTCAGCATGTACAAAATTATCATGTTGACCAAAGATAGGGCTGTGAACTGCTAAATTGTTCAGTAATCCACAATGAACAATGTTTATTATGTCCATACAAAAATCAAAAACAGCACCACGAGCTTGATGCATTACAACAAATATCATGTTAAATTGTTTTTTATTCTATCCTCTGTAGAGTAGGCTGAGTAAATGCATGTGGTATTTACCAATCTAACAGATCATCAAGCTCCACATCAGATTAGTATTTCAGATGAGAGGCAAACTAATATCACCTGAAATACAAAAGCTAACACAACAATGACAGCAATACACACACACAAAGACTTAGCCCTTTATTCAATATGACTCTTTCAATTGCCAGGGTATCTATCAATTTGGAACAAAAGAGAACACTTGCCTCGTCTTTACTTGAGCAGAATTCCCCCACAGGAGGAAAACAACCCCAGATTTCTTCTGAGAAATGGTTCTAATAATAGCATCAGTAAATGGCTCCCACCCTTTCTTGGCATGTGAGTTTGCTTGATGATTCCTAACTGTTCAGGAGAAATAAACATACATTTCAGCAAAATCAGGTGATTTAAACCAACTTGTAAAATTCGTTAAAACTATCACGTGCAATGCAATAAAAATAACAATGTTATTATAAACTAACATCAAAACATATAGGTTCAAAGTAGATACATATATAGCTAGTTGGAGGGGATTAACATGTTGGGCCATACTTGCTATAAACACACACACACACACACACACATACATACATGTTCAGCAAAAAATGTAAATCTCCTCTCTGACTACTTGCTTAATACATATACGGCAAGTATGACCCACCAACAGATATAGCAAGTAGTTAGAGAGCTAAAGATGTTGATGAGCACCCAGTAACAACCTCTTTAGCTCTCTAACTTCTCATCTTAATCCTCTTGTAACACATAAAATTAATTATGTTATCAAACCATCATAGTGAACCAATTTGTTATGAAAATATCGAGCAAGATTTCAACTTCCAATTGATAAATAAATGAAATATTCATAGAGAAAGAAGCATACCAGTGAGAACAGTGTTGAGCAAAAGAACACCCTGAATGAATAATCTTATACAAGTTAGCAGAACAAACAAGTAAATATATATCAAATGTATTGCGACAAAAGGAAGAAAAACATGAAAATAATATGAATGTCTGATTTATGAACTATAAGTAGTCTTCAAGAATAGCAGACATATGGAATTATATCATTAGCTAGCATGATAAGTAAACTTTTGGTGTGCAATAGTAAGAAGAACAAGTATTCAAAAGCTTGAAGTTCTATTCATACTTAAGATTGTCTTGCAAAATATTTGTAAATCAATTATGAATTTATAATAATGATTTGCCAAGCACAATGTTGTTGCTTAAACAAAATATTGCAATGACCTCAAATAAGTAAATGACTATCAAGAAGTTGTGGTAGCTTGAACATCAGTCTTATGACAAATATGATTAATTTAGACAAGTCTTTATATGCTAAGCCTAGCCAGTTGGCTTGTGAAAGATCATTTTTTTTATTTTTAATTTCAAACATACAATTAGATAATTTCTGTTTGGAGAAACTTCCTTACTACTATATTTATGAGCATAGTAATGTCAAGAAAACGGAAAACATATTGCATGTTATAGATATCATGACAACAAAATCGATGACAAATATAAAAGAAATAAGTAGGAGGGTTAATTATCTACCTGTGCTGCCCATCTTTCTAGATTCCCATTTAATGGCACAGAACACCCTAGATCTTCTTGAAGCTCCTTGAAAATGTTGACTAAACTTGAAGGAATCTTGACACCCTCTGGTACAGAGAAAGCTAGACCCATGGCTTGACCAGTTCCATGATATGGATCCTGTAAAAGTAATTACACACCAATTTCATAGGATGAAGAGAATGAAGCAGAGATTCATCAACTCTGCATGTCATCCTTTGAATTAAAGGAATATTTAGATGAGTTGGAACAAAAAAACTGCAAAGTATATATATGACTTCTTCTCCAGCGCAGCTCAAAATGCTTATGGTTTTTTTATTATTCTCATAATATTGTGACAACACAGACATACCCAAACAAAATTCATGGTGAGTATAGGATGCATTTTAAAGGTCTAGCAGCACAAAACTACATCCAACAATCATGAAAGCATAGGTAGCAAAGTATTTGACTGAGTTTGCCTCCCTTTGTCTTGTGCTCAGCAAAGTACTTGTTCAGTATGGTGGCAACAGAATGGTGGGTCCAAGAGCGAACTATATGGCATGCTAATGGTTCTTCTTTCCCAGTTATCTAATTTGTGTGAGGTATAATTTAGTCTGACATAGAATCAAAGACAGATTGTTGCGCTAACTCAGTTCTCTGTAGTCCTACAAGTGCATGTGAAGGTTAGCTTTGGGTTATATATGACCAATGGAAAATCCCCAATCAGCAAGCACTCCACTAACATATATGAATTATAACCCTGCCAGTTTGGTTGTGTTCCTCTGAATGTGATCTTTTCAGGGACATGGAGCAGAGGTGAAGCATTTTAAATGTATGCACATGTTACCGTCTGTGCCTAAAACCAGCAACCCTAGACATCATCGCTAAAGATAACTTCTGCTTTTACCTCAAAGGTGCGTGTAAAAAATGAATGAACATATCTTATACTGAAAATATAACAATCAACCAAATGTAGGAATTAGGATCATTCAACCCGTAGGCTCCAAGAAGCAACACAAAATTCACGTATCTTAGACTAAAGTTGCAAAGTTATGTTTTTACCTGTCCAATAATCACAACTTTCACCTGATCGAAAGGCGTCAAATGGAGAGCATAAAAAATCAGGTGTGGCGGGGGATAGATCGGAATACTCCCCCTGACCTCACGCTCCACATATCTACAAAGGTTCTTCGCATACGGCTTCTGAAGCTCCCCCGGGAGAGCCTCCAGCCAAGACTCCTCCACCAGGAGCTCCTCCAACTTCACATAATCCAAACCGTCGGCTGCCATTACTGACTAAATCAGCAGTCAACAAGACGAGGAAAAAACCCTAAAAAGTAAAAAGAGATTACCGCTACCTTTGGCCTTCTCAATCCTTTCTCTGCAGACACTGAGGTTCCTCTTCGATCGCGCTAGGGCCTTGTTGATATCCATCCTCCGCTTCTTCTCCGGGGTCAGGGCGGAGGGCTCCGGCAGAGTCTCGCGGCGGGAGGGAGAGATCTTACCGGGGGGAGTTGGAGTTCTCAGCTGGGAGGCGGAGGAGGGGGAGAGGGGCCGGAGGCGCTTTGCGGGATGGAAAAACTCAGCTAGGGTTTTCGGCGTCGAGGCCATGTGACGTCTACGTCTCCTCGCGTTGGGCGAGCCGGCGAGGGAGTTCGTAGGGCGTGTATTCAAGGAGGCTAATTTGGCGGGAAATGCTGCCGCCTGCTTGCTTTGAGTAGCGTGCTATGCTTTGATTGCCCTTTCCTTTTCTGTTTATTTTGGATGAGATGGAACTGTCACTGTTGGAGAAATGGACGGGTTTGGAAAAGGAGGCGCATTAAAAATCGGTTGGACGGAAGCGAACGAATGATTGTTATTTTATATTTTCTATCTGTTTACTTGGATGGACTCGATGTAGGGCATGGATAAGATTATTTATTTATTATTTTACTT
>JBBMKF010000028.1:876741-901942 GCA_037834155.1 Curcuma caesia | reverse complement strand
TGATTTGTCTTATGAAAGAACCATAAGCTAGACAAAAATTTAAATTATGAAGTTATTAAGAAAATTAGGACAATTTACAAAGTATTAAAATTGATAAATCATTGTGTATCATCCACTTCAGAAGAAAGGACATCCTACTGAAACTGAACATTAACTAATCAAAAGTTGAATGAAGTAAAGCATAACTCTTGCACAATTTGAGTGGGACAAGCAAATGATTTCCTCAACTATTAAAAATTCTTAAGAGAATATAACTAAGAGATCTTCAAGACTAAATGGCATACAAATGCTTAAGAAAATAGACATAAAATATATTTATATAGTTTAATATGTGTGAGATCATGTAAATAAATAAGTTTGATAAAACTTATTTTTTTTAAAACTAATAAGTAGAATAATTATAAGAAAACCTATTTATTTTGCGAATAGATCATTGTAAATTAATTTATTAAGTAAATAAAATTTTATTATTTAAAACTTATTCAAGTTATAAAGAATTAGACAAATTTATTCAGAAATATTTTTTGCACAAATAATAATCCTTAAACTACTTTGAGAAATAATTAAAAAATTAGGTTTTACATCTCTCTAGCATTAATGTAGCTGTAAAATACTTAATGATTTTTATAAGTATTTACAGTTCGAATATCAATTATATAATATTTTTGTCTAATGAGATAAAATACCTGAAACGTTGATTGTTGAGATCCCCGGGAAATATGTGCTTCTAACAAATATTTAATATTTAAAAATTACATATTTGAATTATAAAAAAAAGGAAAATTAGGATTCGCTGTCATCGTACTGCGTTCATTGGCGGTCCTCCTGCTGATGGGAGACTCCTTCACCCTTCTATCGGCTGAGAGCTCCAAACAGGAGACACAGTGATCTCCCATCGAGAAGCCTAGATGCCACGCTCACACAGCGAACAGCTGCTCCAAATTGAACAAACGCGCATCCGGAACAATCTTCCAAACTGTGTTTCCTTTAATTAAAATAATTAAAACGATTAACTATTCTTAAAATCAAAGATACACATACACCCCTCAAATTTGTGTATTTTCACCTCATTCATTCATGTCTATAAAATTGTTTTTTTTTTAAATTTAAATCACTCAAGTTATCCTTTACTTTCTCTCTCTTCTCTAAAAAAATCAGCTTTAAAATCTTACTAACACTCAAAATTTATAGTAATATGGACATAATTAAATCAGTAATTAATAATAATAATAAATAATGATACGACTATTTATAGGTTTATAGGTGCATATCTATCTAGCCATGATGAGAAAAAGGTCAAAATGACCGTCCGTGATTTACTCCCTCTGGACACTTGTGGGGCCGAGACCAGGGGGCCGCTAAGGTGGCGGTTTCACGAACATCTTTTAACTCGTATTCATTTTTTCTTTTCTGTCAAAGGTAGAATCCACCACATCAGTGGCTCCACACGGTCGACCCCACGACCATTGTGAAGAAGTAAATCGAAAAACTGTAGTTGATCACGACGAAAAAAGATATTGCTCGATTTTACCGAGATTCAAATCCTTATCCTCTTCTACAAATCTGCTCCATCATAACCAACTCAGTTATACCCCGAGGGTTTAACAAATCGTATTCACGAACATTATTAATGAATCTTAATAACAAATGTTATTCACGAATATTAACAAATTGAACCGATATATATTCAAACATATTCATTTAATTTAATAAATTATTTAAACTTAATTAATTAATTAATTATATATATATTAAATAAATATAAATAAATTCTTATCAAGTCTAATATATATCCAATTTGTTTATGCACATTCGGTTCAATTATCATCCTTGTATAAGAATCAAACTTAAGTCAACCTCAATAAACTCAAAATAAAAAATAAATAAATAATTTTGAATATCTGTTTTAATAAATTCGTCTATTTTAAACTCGAGTTAAGTTATCTCGATCAGGTTGTTGTACAGTGGTCACATTCCAACCACATATCCTACCTACCTATCTGGTCAGACACTTTACTCTCCCAGCTGTTAGTCAGCCACCTACTCCTTCAATGACCTTCAATGTTTGGCTCACGTTCCTCAACTAACCCCTGGATTTGCATCAGCGATAGTCCATTTAGAGTACCTTTAACTGGCTGGATAATTAAAGTATAATTAATTTTGCACCTTACAAATTTATTTTTAATGAATAAATAGTTAATATTATTTTTACAGTTTTTCTTATATTAATCTGAATAATGCTTTTTTTTTTATGACGCAATAGTTTGGCTGTAGAGGAAAGCACAAGAGAGTGCAGCCAATAGTGTGTCTATGAGGATGCCTTTTTCCCTTTATACACCTCAACAACCGTTTAGAGCCGATTTTGATAGGTACCAAAGGAGGTAAATTTAAATATATAGATAAAAAATATATGATGGAATGAATAATAGATCATGAATTCTTGTGAGATTTGATAACTTGATTAAAAAGAAAAGAAATTAAAAAAATAATAATCCCAGTAGCCACATCTCTGGAGTGGTCGGTCCGGTCCCACGAAAGTTTTTCACCGACCACTAGGGTAAATCGGGAAGCGTATACGGCGGCCAATCCAGATGCCCAGCATCCTTTGATTGCATTCTCCATTTGGAGAAAAATTCCTGCAAATATGCCGTAGCTGAGGATCGAACTGCGGGTCCTTGAGTTACAACCCGGATATCCTACCGTTGCACCATTGCCCCGGGGACAAAAAAAAAAGAAATTAAGATTGCATTTGTGGATGAGAAATTAAAGCATAACAATTAAGATAAAATTCAAAATGATACTTTATTTTTTACCGAATCGTGAAAGAGACGTTCTATGTTGATTTTTTATCATAAGGATGTCAAATTCCCTAAAAAATAACATAATTATCTTTTAATATTGTTCTCATTATTATCCTATTTTCCACTTAAATCAGACGCATTAGAGCAGTTACAAAATCGTAACTGTTACAAAGTTATAGGAGCTACGATTTTGTAGTTGCTACAATATAAAAGAAAAAAATTTAAGACTAAAATTATTCGAAGCTTCTAAAATAGATTTAAACGATATTTTTTAAGTATGAAATCGGACCATTATCAATTTCACCCCATAACTAGTTGTAAATGAATTTCAATTTGATATATTGTGCATCCCTTGATTCTACCCAACCCAATTTGATTAAACATTCACATTATAACAGTTACGATTTCGTAGCTGTTATAATTGAACTGTCATACAATTATAGTAACTACGATTACGTAGCTGCTATATAGTTATAATAGTTATGGTTTCGTAACTGCTACAATGTAAATGTTAAATCCTAAATTTTAAAAAGTCATAATTTTTTATTCAGATTAAACTACACAACGTATAATATAGCTCATTCAGGGATTTATAATTGTCTTTAAAAAAATATTGTAACTGTTATGGACTGAACTACCCCAAATAAGAAAGTCAAGGTCCAATCTAAGTGGAAGTAACACGTCGGACAAAGGAAGTGGAACCTATCGCCTAACCGGCTCCATGCCTGATTGACTCCATGCCTAACTAACTCCAAGCCCGATTGACTCCATGGTCGACTGACTCCATGTCCGAATGACTCCATGCTCGACTGACTTCTCAGTCTTCGAGACGAAGGTCAACTCCCTAGTCGACTTAGCCTCGCCAACTCAATACTCTCACCAAGTTAGCTCGACGAATATTCCTCACTCAGCCAAGGGCGGAGCCACGTTTTATTTTACCCGGGCTATAGCCCGGGTGCTCCACGGCGAAACAGTTTAAATTTACATAAGAATTTTAAAAAAAAAAGAAAATAGAAGAGCCAGCCCGGGTAAAATAACTCAGAGCTCTTCGGCATAGTCCACCGTCAGAGATCAGCCCGGGTAAATCACCCGGGTTGGCTCCGCCATTGCACTCAGCTCACCTGACAACCACCTGAATGACACATCGATTGGAACAATACGTGGGATGACACAGTACGCAGAACAACAGGCGGTCTAACGCATTATTAATGTAGCATGCACACACCACTCTCCATATTTTATTTCTTTCTCATCGCCTGTTCTTCTTCCTCATCTTTGACTGACGAACTGACTTGAACGTCAAAGTAGCTGAATTATCCCCTGACCTTCATTCTAACCCTCATTCTTCCTTTGCAGCTTTGTAGGACCTCCCGTTAGCTCCACTGTATGTGGATTTCGAGCCACTCTATCAATAGAAGTCAACTGTCTGATGATTAATCTTGAGACAATCCCAATCAATAACAATTATAATTTTATAATTGTTACAAACTATGTAATAATTATAGTTTTATAGTTATTATCATATTTTTCAATTTAGAATTTAGACAGGAGATATAGATTAGGATGATAATGAGATCAAAGATGGAGGGTAAAAAAATACTCTTCCTTGTTTTTTTCCCTCTAAGTAAACACGCACCGAATGTTTTCTATTTATTTGGACCTCCCCGACGCCCGGTTTATCATCAGGAAGATTGCTAGCGATGGAGAAGCTGATCCAAGTGGCGCCTTCGCTACCTAAGCTCCAGGTCGAGGGCGTGGACTTCCCCTCCCTGACCACGCTGCCCGGTTCCTCAAAGGCCTTCTTCCTAGCCGGCGCCGGCGTTCGGGGACTGGAGATCGCCGGCACCTTCGTCACCTTCACCGCCATCGGCATCTACCTCGACGAGGAGGCGGTGAAGGCGCTCGCCGCCCGGTGGACGGGAAGATCCGCCGACGAGCTCGCCGCCTCCCCTGATTTCTTCCGGGACATATTCGCCGGCGCGTTCGACAAGTTCACTAGGATCACGATGCTGAAGCCGCTCACCGGGCAGCAGTACTCGGACAAGGTGGGGGAGAACTGCCTCGCCCAGTGGCAAGCGGCCGGAATCCTAACCGACGCGGAGACGGCGGCCGTCGGCAAGTTCAAGGAGGTGTTCAAGCCCGAGACTTTCCCTCCCGGCTCTTCCATCGTCTTCACCCACGCATCCTCCGGCTCTCTCGCTGTAAGTAAACGCGAACCGAACTCTGTTTGATTCTCCTCCCCTTCATCCTCTTACGAGCGCGGACGCGGTGGTGGTTCAGATTGCGTTCGGCGAGGCGGAGCGCGCGGTGATCGAGAACAAGGCTCTGAGCGAGGCGATCTTGGAGTCGATCATCGGCGAGCATGGCGTGTCGCCGGCGGCAAAGAGGAGCCTGGCACTGCGGATTTCGGAAGTTCTCAAGGAGCCTCTCGGACCCGAGGAGACGAAGACCGTGGAGTCGATCATCGGCGAGCATGGCGTGTCGCCATCGGAAAAGGGGAGCCTGGCACTGCCGATTTCGGAAGTTCTCAAGGAACCTCTCGGACCCGAGGCGACGAAGATCGTCGATTCTGTCTCTGTTTGAGTCGGAGTGGATTTCTTGCTGTCTTGTGTGCTTGTTTCATTGGAAGGAGGGTTGGAATAAAGAAGCAGTATTGTGTTTGTTGTCTCTAAACTTAAATTTCTTCAACTGATTTGAGATGGCATGAAAATATTAAAATCAAATGGAATTAAGTACTTCATTTTAAGTAAACAATAGAAATTAGTATATTTTTTTTTCTTTCCTTTTAATTCAATCCAAGTAAAAAAAAAAGTGCATAAAAAATTTGGGCAAGAGCACATCATGTGGATGTGCATCTATTAATACAAATGGAAAGTTCCCGGGACATAGCTGAGTAATATTACGACGGAGTAGAATTGTAGAAATGGACAAAGATTTAAATCTCGACGAAGCTAAGATAATACCCTCCTCCATCGTGGCCAACTGTAGCTTCTCGATTTACCTCTTCACAAATGATTGTAAGACCGATCATGTGAAGCCGCTGAGGTGATAGATTCCACCTTTATTACAGAAATTAATACAAATGGAAAACCTCCTAGACTTATCTAATTGAAGTCGGCATTTGGGCATTAATCTTAGTTATCTTTCCAAAATTTGATTAGAAATTAATCAGTTTTTCTCAGGAATCATTAGCTTTCAAGATCAACATGCAATCCATAAATGCTACCTCACAACCATCTCGATTGCCTATTCATCTTTTGTCTCTGATAGGAGTGGTGTCCTGATGATGTAGCTAAACTTTAATGAGGTTAGCCATCATTTAACCATGATATAGTTTTATGAAAGACTTTAAAGAACTTATTTTAGGCAGGGAAAGGAAGCACATCCAAAGCTTTTATGAAGATTGTATAAGAGCAATAAAAATCTTCTATGGAGACTTGGTGGAACTCTATAAGCTTATATATGATTAGTCTCATGGTATATCTATCTATGTTAAATCTTTGTAATGATTAAGATTTTATGTCACATTTATCCTTTCTTAGATGTCTGTATCTCTATCGAGTAGGAAGTATTCTACTTAGTTAAGACATCATTTGGGAGTGAAAGCTGCTTTTGTCTAAATTTATTTCTCTGATTTCTGACTGCACATTATACTAGTAAAGTAAGGACACCAGGACACATGCTATGTCTGAAAGACTTTTTGGCTGGTGTATCATCCTAGTTTTGTTTGATTAATCTGGGTATATTGTTTGTTTTACACTATGAAGATCAAGCTCGATGAAGATAATAGAACATTTTTATAACTTGAAACTGGAAGATAAATGTAGTACACTACACAGGAAACTAACCAAATACCCAAGGCAACATGCCTCTACCTTTATGAAAGAAAATTATCAGCGAAGCTAATTCGCATGGACACAAATGATTATATACAACCTCCTAAAGCAAATAAGGTATGATAAAAATCTATAAGATTGAAGCTCTATGTCTCTACCACTGAGACTGTTTTCAAATCTTCCTCACCGAGAACAGGAGGGACGACTATTACCTTTTCAATTGTAAAACCAGCTTTGTTGCAGGCGGCCTCGAGACTTTGAGCTTGAGCAGGCCCTTCAGGACAGAAAGCAACAGCAGCTCCACCACTGCCTGTAAACTTACAAGCTGCCCCAACGCTCCTAGCCACCTCAATCATCTTAATGTTGAGAGAACCGAGTGCATCGTTTCCGAACATTTGCCTGATACAAACAACAATAAAAAAGGAGAGGCGAGTCATGGTCAAATGCAATATTCATTATTATTATTTTTAATTGCAGTAGTGCATTTGATTTAAATAGGCTTTTGCAGGTTTTCACCCTTCACTTTTGAGTAATTAGATTTATGTTCATTTGATCCATATTCTGTGTACGTAATTTACAAATCCGAAAAAACTGCAGAGCAAGAATTGATTGAAAAAAAAAAGGAAGAATGAGCCGCTAGCAAAACAAGTTCTTAAAACATTGCATACCTCCGAAGATCAAAGTTGTGGTTTATTAAGGACACAAGCTCAGTGTAATTCTTTTCAAGTAGAACTCTGTGACCCTCTGAAGCGAGGTTTGCTACTTCTTCCATTGAGGATCTTATGTACGGATCACCAGCTAGCCACCTTTGCCGAACAGAATTGTGCACCTATATATGTTGTTGAAGTATAATCACTTTTATATACTGTAACATTTTAGCAATCAAACTGAATATTACGGCATTATTTCTTCAACAAATGGCAACTTCAGTATGAGCGAAGTTAAATTGGCTTTCACAACGTTAATAAAACCTTGAAAAATTAAACTGTTTGTTGATAAGCTTATGAGTGACACTGGAAGATAAATGAATGCATAACATCCATAGTAAACGAGAATAATAAACAAACCCCCCTGCAAAGAAATAAGATTCCCATGCAAACTACATACAATGACCATAATATCAATGCTTGTGAAATTAGTGAAAGGAAAATCTAATATAACATGGTAAACAAACTTAACTGTTAAATTCAATTTTTTTAAAATAAAAGGTGTGTAAAAATCAGTTCAGAACGTGGTTAGTTCTCGTAGTTAGTAGTTATTTATTTTTGGTGTTTACCTTATTATCATACTTCATATTGCTTGAGTTACTCAATTTTCCGTGTTGACTTTCATCCCTTGTCATTCCAGGACTACAAGAAGTTAATTTAAATTTGAGTAGCTTAAGATCTCACAGTGCTTTAAGGACACTTCGCAGAGTGTTCGGGCATCTCAAACTTTTTGATTTTCTAATATCTATAGTTGAAGCTCTTTCTATTTTGTCCATGTCACCTTTTACTTGTTGATAGTAGCATAAGAAACTTTATATATAATTTTTATGTTCTGATCGATTGCTCCACTCTAGCAAACACATCACAAGGTGAGCCTTTGGTTCCTCTAAGTCTTCTCTTTGGATGAAATAGGGAAAAATCAACTATATGCACTAGCTTAATTGAACAGGTTGCAAATTGCACTTGCATGGGAATGAGTAATTATAAATTTTCAATTGGATTTATGGGACAAATCAGATGTGAACCTTAGTAATTTTTTCCTTTCTTTTCATCCAAATTTTCTTTGCATAAATAAAAATAAAAGACCAGCTTATAGTAATGTATGAAGCATGTTTAATTAGAAAGACCAACCTTCCCAGAGTCACTTGGATTCTCAGCATATATGAGATAGAGGGGAGGAAGAAGACTGATATCCATGGGGGAGTATAGACCATGCCCAAGTTTGTCCATATGTTCCTTGCTGAAGTCCTGCCAATTAGCCAATTAAGTTCGATGATTAAAGATATGCAAAGAAAATTAGAGGCGTCCAAAAACATGCTCATGTGGCATCCAAAATGCCAAAAAATGTAGAGAAAAAACATGCATAAATATTATTAATAAATAATATGCATTTTTATTAATGATGATTACACAAAAAAACTCCTATATATGCAATACCATGTAGACAAGACCTCCATAGACCTGTGCAACCCGATCTTGAAGACCAGCAACTATGCCAAGTTCCTTCTCAGCATTGAGAATTAAGTCAGGCCGGATTTCTACTTTAACAAGATGTCTAACTTTGTAGAAGTCAAGGAGACAATTGAAGGCAGCACAAACAATTGCACTTGAACCCGAAAGCCCAGTCTGAAAAGACAACAAAGAATGAGATTTCCTTTAATTTAACAACAATAGTAATTGCACTTGAACCTGAAAGCCCAGTCTGAAAAGACAACAAAGCATGAGATTTCCTTTAATTTAACAATGCACTACTGCCAGTATTTGTTAGTTTCAAATTAGGAAACCACATTAATTTCAGATTTCGTAGGTTTAAACTAATACAAAGATCATGGACACACTTTTTTGGATCAAATTTATGAAAAACAGAACATGTGGACAGAAAATATACAATGCCCACACTTTCTGCAAAGGGAGCCAACAAGTATGTTACCATGTCACCTAGAAAATAGGAAGAGAAAAAGGCATGCTTAGGAAGAGAAAATAGGGAGCCAACAAGGATGTTACTATATCCTGTTTATCTACAAAATGGAAGAATAAAGCAAGAAAATACCCAAACATTATCATGTTTGGAACCAAATCCTGTTGGAAAAGAATTTAAATTCCATATTGAATTCATTTGGATGAAAGCAAACAAGTGAGAATTTGAATTTCAGTTCTTTTGTTTGGAATAGTTTGTTATTGGTATAATATCATAGAGTTCACTAGTCCTAAGAATTCATAGGAATTTTTAAACAAACCCAAACAAATTTTGACTAAGATACTAGATTTTTAACTTCCCTTTTTGTTCAAAACAAGATAAAAGGACAAGAGTAGTGTATTCATCTATATGCTGCAAGAAAAAGAACACTAGGAATCCAAATATTTTGAAAGACCTAGAATTCCGTTATGCATGGCTGACAAAAAAAAATACAGACCTGACGGGGGATATTGGTATCATAAGACAGAGTGAAATTTCCTTCTTTTAGCTTAATATTTTGATCAGAGCAGTAGTTGTAGAAAATTTTGCAAGTAGCCATGAGCAATCTCACCCCGCCGTAGTAGCCTTCACTTTGCAAACGATTCACCTGCAAGGGGGATTTGACCTCTATTCATGATAATAATAAATTTAGATGCATGAGTAAACAAAGTTCTGGTTGAAGAAGCCCAAAATTACTCAATCCCATGATGCATATTTCTTACATTGTGAAGACAACATAGAAAATGTTCTCACTTACAAAGTGCGTTAAGATCAAGGAGTATAAAAAGAAAACCGTACGCATCCTAAAAACTCAAGAATTCTAGCAACAATATCACAAAAGGGCGCCATCATTCCAAAAGATGAAGACCGTACGCTTTACAAAACGGTAGGATTTTTTTTATAGAATTAATTACGAAAAGGTAGGTAACATAAAATTCAAGAAAGCGATTGCATTAATCCAGAAATCAACTCTGCACTTTTATTCATCTGACAGAGCCTTGCAAATTTACTTAGAGCCCGTAGATTATTTGGGCAGAATAAGAGAGGAATTCCCAGAACAGTCAGCAGTCTTTCTCCCCACTGAACAGCACATGGAAACTCAGCATTTCATCAAACCGTGAAATTTGAGTCGATTAGGAGAGAAAGGGGGAAGAAAGGATCGTACCAGATGCTGAATGGAATAGAAAGATACAAGGTCGTGGAAAGGATGAGGGCGGATAACGAGATCTTGGGAGGGCTCGAGGCGGACGGTGGCGGAGAAGTTGGCAATGGCTAAGGAAATGGTGCGGCCGAAGTAGACATCGCTGGGGTTCCCCAAGAGGCCAATACGGGCGTACGCCCGGCGCTCTATGACCTCCTCCGCCATCGCGTCGCCTTTCGAGCCCGATCGCTGTCACCGATCGACGCCGCAGTCGCCGGCCCTGGTGCAGCTGATACCATGCGCTAAGCACTATATAACTCTGTCGATATATCGCCATGACATGATATATCGCCGTGACATGCCGTTTTAGGCTGACAACGGATTAGACTTCTTTTACTGGCGTTCGCTACCAACCACTCGCGGTTCGAAACCACCCACGGTTTTAATCCCAACGGCGTATTTTCCTCCGTTGGAATAAAAATTAGAGGTTAGTCGTAGAGTTGTAGATAAGCCCAACTAAATAATATTTATTTTAATAAAAATTTATTTATATTTATTTAATATAAATTAATAAATAAATTTGAATAATCTATTATATTTAATTAAATAAATAAATTTAAATATATCAGGGTTCAATTCATTAATATTCGTGAATAATATTTATAAATCATGTGCATCAATAAAACTTTTATTAAATAAATAAAAGAAAATTTTAAAATAAGTTTTATATTACTAAGCTCAATAATTAATTAAATAAATTTCAAATATAAAAATTTCAAATAATAATTGAGAATTCGATAATATTTAAATAATTAGGCTCAAACCAAATTTAATATAATCAAGCTTAAGTTCATAAAAAAAATTAAGTCAAATTTGAATAATTATTTTAATAGTTTAATTCATTTAAGACTTGACATGACTTAACTTAGCTCGATTATCTTATTAAATAAATTTGAACATTATAAAATTTGATTCAATTTAACTCATTTATAGTCATAGTTGATTGTTTTGGGCGAGGAGTTGCTCATGCTTCCAAATTTATCCGTTGACAAACTAAGAAAGGCGATTGCTTCCGGATTAATTGAGTTCAAAGTCTAAATATCTGAATTAAAAAACAAAAAAAATCAAGACTCAAATGGCATGGATATATTGGAGTTTATATTTATTAGGAAACATTTGTCTATAATAATCAGGCGAAATCAGATTAGAAGTGATAGATTCAAAGCTATTTTCATTCAGAAAATTGTATTTTTTTTTTCCATACATCGATGAAAAATATTTGTTGTGTCTAGTCAATGACAACAATTGGATCTATTTTTTCCAATTTGGAAATAATGTATAGGCTAATTGAAAAGACATTTGTTGTTTATTCACCTTTTAAATTTAGAATTTTGCACCCATTTTGACGGTCGGTTCTTAGTACTAAACTATTAATTTTTCGATGAACGATAAACATATAAAACGAAATTCACATGTATTATCATTAACAATCCCAACTAAATGATTCACTTTTTGATCAATTAAAATAGAAAGTATAAAAATACCTCTTTCATAATAATTAAACGATAAGCATATAAAGTGAAATTCACATGTATTATCATTAACAATCCCAACTAAATGATTCACTTTTTGATAAATTAAAACAGAAAGTATAAAAATACCTCTTTTATAATATTAATTAAAATTAAGCGTTCTGTGATCTTAACAACAGAGAATATTTTATTCAGACCTCAATATGATATATCTCTTTTGAACTTATCTTGGATCTTAAAAATTATATTCCTCACACTCAAAATATCATAGTTGTAAGCACTTCGTTACCTTATAATATATAGTAAAGTAATATAAAACATTTGATAAAATAAAAATAAAATTTAAATTTATTTATAATTCATTCAAACATTTAAATTTAATTTATTGAACATAACTTTGTTTACTGTGTTGGATTTTATCCTAGTGAGTGAACTTATATGTTATTCATGATATGCTGAGAAAATTAAATATATTAAGTGATTTAATTGATATGAAGGATTTATATGTATAGAATCTGTTAATCTGAATAATTATCATTAATTGACTAATATCAGATTATGTTATATATAGGGCATGGTCTCCGTTGGATTAGATATTATGACAGATATCTTTGTTTCCCGACGAAGAGATTACAACGCCGTCAACTTAACTCCTCCAAAAGACCATGCCCTTGCTCTCTCCTTTCTTCCACAAGATTCCCAGATTCGTGGATGACACAAAAGGATGATGACTTTTCCGTTGTAAACAAGTTCATCGTCTCCTTTTTGTATTTATTTTCTGCTATAGATATTAATGTAGCTAGATCTTACTTGTTTTGTTTTCCAATATATAAGTTCGTATTATTCTAGAATTCATGTGATTTAGGAAAATAAATTACCCAACAAGTAGTATCAGAGTCACGATTATTTTGTCATTTTTTATAACAATAAAGTTGAGATTTTTTACAAATTTCATTGTTTCTATGTTAGATTTGATTTTCCTAGCGCAAAATAATTTTTGTTCATTGAAAAATTTGATTCTATAGCAACAAAGTTGAGATTTTCATTGATTTCATTGTTTATATACTAGATTCGATTTTCCTAACGCAAAATAATTTTTGTTCGTTGGAAAACTCGATATTATAGTAATCAAGTTGGGGGGGGGGGGGGGGGTTCGTCGATTTCGTTATTTCTATGCTAGATTTGGGTTAGGGTTTTGGCCAAACACAGTCATGCTGCCATCACAGTCAGGCTCTGTCAAGCTCTATGAGTACTCAACACGGTCGTGTCGTGTTAGGTGTTGATGATCTGGTTGTCTATCTCTCCATTGCTTGAGTTTCCATTTAGGATCACTTGGAAATCATTAAAGTTGTTATGAGCTATGAACTTGTAAATAATTCATGTAAAATGTCAATTATGCGCATAATTTCTTACATATTGTGTAACCAATTAAGATTTGAACTATAATAGAGAGTATCACTAATAAATTATATTTTAGTCAAAAGATTAAAATATAGTATTATATTTGATATATATCTCATTAAGAGTCGATCCATATGCATGTTTTTCTTTTATTGCATAATTTCTTACATATCTTTCAATGTTCTTGGCTTTGATCGTGACCTTATAGTATATTTTTCTTTTCATTTTCAATGCAATTTGTAACTGCTAACATGAGTAACATCCCTACATAAATTGGATCAAACTTTGCCCGTTAGAAAGAATATGTTATTATAATATTAGATTACATTGATTTGAACTATCATTGAGACACGATTGCCCCATACCCTGTCCAGTGCTAGCACTGTAGAGCAAAGGGCTTGATGCCTAAGGTGTTTCATGCGTATATCATGGATATGAGAGTTATTCCATTGGAGGAAGTACTCTCGTTTAGTGGGAGTTTATATTTATCTTTGGTGCTCTATATTTGTTGATAAATATAAATATTTTATTATATTATATGTACTTAAGTTTAAAATATTTATGGACATTTTGTTTGTTTTTGACACTTTGAAATAAATTTATTATGATTTACTACTACTATTTAACATATGATGTTTGTAAATATGATATGAGATTTCTTTCAAAATCATGAGATTATATCATAATTTTTACTACTGCAGTTTAACATAAAGCAATTGCACATATGATTAAGACTCTTTTGAATTATCAAGAGGACAAATTAGAAATTGATATATATAGTTTTCATATAATTTGTTTGTTACACATTCACAATTTAATTTATATCATTAATAACATTGGTATTGTGATTATTTATGACGTGTTACAGTCATATTCTAGTAACTATGTCTTTTTAGTCATATATCAATGGAGTTAATGGACCAGATTATTTTAAGGATATTTATACTCATAAAGTTTGACATTATTGTTGACGTCAATTAAAGTTTAATTATATGTCATATGCAAATTACATATAGCTCAAATGAGAGATTGTTAGATTTTATCTTGTTTGGTGGACTTACATGTTATTTGTGACACGCAGATATGTGCCATTAAGAAAATTAAACTCGTTAAGTGATCTAACCAATATGAAGGGTTTGAGTTATTAAACATGGAGTATTTACATGTGTAGAATCCATTAACTTAAACTGTTATCATTAATGACCTGATAACGGATTATGCCATATATATAACATATGATTTCTATTATTAGACTAGATATTCTAACAAATCTCTTTGCTCCGTATCGACAGAGAGATTATGATATCGTCAACCTAATTTCTTTAGAAGACAATCCATTTGCTCTCTCTTTGTTCACAAGATTCTCGAATTCTTGAAAGACACAAATTAAAAGATGATGATTTGTCTATTGTAATCAGATTCATAATCTTCTTTTTATATTTATTTTATACTATAAACGTGGACATAACTAAATCTTACTTATTTTATTTTTTAATATATGAGTTCGTATTATTCTAAAATTCATGTTGTTTAGGCAAGAATTTACCGAATATGCTGTACTGACATCCGTATAATTTAAACGCTAATAAAATTACTCTTAGTAAGAATATAAAATTTTACTAGGAATAAATATTTTAAAAATTAACCTCTAAATATATTTAGATTGTGATCCGAATTTATCCCATAGATGAATTAAAAAAGAAAGACGGTCTATCTTTGAGATTACTTCCGATAAAATTTAGATATTTAAATTATAAAAAGTTAGTCATAAGTTTTTTTTATTTTTTTATTTTATAAACTATGTAAAATGTACTATCTAAATTACAAGGGCAAAAACGTAGAAAAAAATCAAGGGGTTTTTTTAAAAATAGCCCAGGCATCTTTTTATTATTATTAGTATTCTTTATTAAAAAAATCGGTGAATCATTTTGCTACTCCCATGTTGCATTTTTCCCACTCCATTTCTTCCTCCCCTCTCTCTCTCTCTCTCTCTCTCGCTTATAGGTTTCCGCTCGGCCAGATCTAAGTGCGCTCCTTCAGATCCATTCTCTGTCTCCACCGGCCGGCCGACCTAACCAAGCTCAAATCCAGCCTCCATGGCTGCGGCCAACGCGCCAATCGTGATGCAGGAGGTCTTGACGGTGAGTCTTCTCTTATTCGCCGCTGTGGCGCTGATCTGAGAAGTTAGGTCAACGATTCTGGCGAATTCGTGGAGTATAACTTAGACACTTCCGGATCCAATAAGACTAGATATTGATCTGTTGGAATTTCTATGCATTTTGTAATTCATATTATCATATATTTCGAGTTCTTACGTTTATGGTGCTCTTCAGCTTCCGAGCATTGGGATCAATCCTCAGTTTATCACGTTCACGCATGTCACAATGGAATCGGACAAGTACATATGCGTCAGGGAAACGTCACCGCAGAATAGCGTCGTTATTGTTGACATGAACATGCCTATGCAGCCTTTGAGGAGACCGATCACTGCAGACAGTGCTTTGATGAATCCCAACAGCAGAATTCTCGCTCTTAAAGGTATTTATGTTGACAAATCGTTTATGAGTGATTTCTTCTTATGTACTTTTAGGGCTATCAATTTGATCACTTTAGAGAATCTGTAAACTAGTTTAGTGTTGACTTCCTCATTGGATCTGTTATCTGTACTCCAAGCCATTTTAATTACTTCATTAAGTAAACAATTGAATAACAAGGAAAATTTTAGACTCTGCTCTAAGCTGTCGGAAATGATCTACTTTTTCCTTTGGTTCTCACTAAATGAGAGTTTCAGTGGTTTCCGTTCCTAATTTCCCTTGATCTAGTTGAAGTTTCAGCTTATTTGAGTTAATTAAAATGCTGTTTTCTCATGTACAATCTGAACAGGTTGTCTAAATAAGACATTTAAATCTGCTTGGTTACCAAGGCAAAATATGGCAACTTTTGACAGGAAAATCTGCTATCGCTCAGGCCTTGATTGAATACCGCAGTTAACTCTCCAAGGTTGAAATTAGAAACTAACAGTAGGCAGTTTGAACCTCAACTTATGAACAAGCTTTCTATCTCTTTCTAAACTTATTCAGGATTTGTGGCATTTTTTTTCCTTTAAAGAGTGCCTCTATATCATATCTCATATCTTGTGGAAGTAAAATGACCCCTAGTGATTTAGATACAGTAGTAAGAAATTAGCATTCCAGCATAAAAGAAATAATGTTATCCTGATGGTGCTCAATAGCAGTTATCAATCTATGTAACCTTCATAAAATGCTTTGAATATGGCGTTTAATAATTAAAGAATGTATTTCTATTTCCAATGAGTCTGCTATTTTCATATACAGACGCTGGATGTGTAAAGTGTTAAATATATATTCCTTAACTAGCTATATATCTTGTGAAAATTTTTCTTCTGGGTTGGCATCATTATATACAAATAAGTTTCTTTTTAATTTTGCCTTGTTTATTTTGTAATATGAACATTGTTAAGTTAGCAACAATACTTAGATCTTTGGAAAATCAACTTTCTAATGTTTTAATTTGTTCAAACATAGAGATCACATGGTTCTTCTCCTAAGTTTGTCAAACATTCATTAGACTGCTCCCGCAAGTGTTTTTTTCTGGCTGTGGACTAATAACATGTAATCTGTTTAACTTGCAGCACAAATCCCTGGAACCACTCAGGATCACTTGCAGGTGTTCAATATTGAGGCAAAGACTAAGATCAAATCTCATCAGATGCCTGAACAGGTAAACATTTAATGAATTTGAAGTTTTTTAATCTGGCTTTTGATTCTTCTGTTTCTGGTGTTCAATGCTAATACTTTACTAATTTGAAAAACTTTTCAGGTTGCTTTTTGGAAGTGGATCAGCCCAAAGATGTTAGGTCTCATTACACAAACTTCTGTGTATCATTGGTCAATAGAAGGTTAACTGTTGATTACTTAATTTGTTTCTTATGTTAACCTAAGGGTTGCATTGTAGTTCCTGAAGGTGATTTTTGATCTGTCACCATGAGTGCATTGCAGGTGAATCAGAGCCTGTTAAGATGTTTGATCGGGCAGCTAATTTAACGAACAATCAGATAATTAACTATAAATGTGATCCCTCAGAGAAATGGCTAGTTCTTATTGGAATTGCTCCTGGTGCTCCAGAGGTATTCTTCCTTTTGATTGTTCTGATGCTTATGTGGTTTGTGAAACTTCTTAATTTGTAAGCTTGTTGGAAATTTTTTTTGGTGATTTTACTTTGTAAGCTTGTTGGTAGTTTATGGTGATTAATGCTTATAGTGCTTGTATGAGTGTGTAAGCGCCTGCATGTGTGTGTGAATTTGCTTTGTAAATTTTGAAGGATTATAAGCGGGCATACATGGGATAGCATGTTGACCTATATAACTATTATCATTATTATTTTAAAAGCATGGTATTTACAATTAGAGAAAATTTCATTTTACCCCTTTACTTTTTTTAAAATGCACACTATAGTTTTTTTTCCTGTTGGTTTACTCCCACACTTTCATAAGAGTTGCAGAAATATCTCTACAATTCACTGCCGTCATTTTATGTCTACATAGACACTCACTCAACCTCTTTGTTGTATGAAGAAATGACCATATGAATAGGGGTTTCAACAGCACCTATGAAAGTGTGGAAGGTAAAACAATAATAATGAATTTATAGAGGGCATTTTGACAACAAATAGAAGTGTGTAGGGGGTGTAAAATGGCAATAGTAGAACTATAGAGGCATTTTGAAAAAGAATTTAAAGTATGGGAGATAATATGAACTTTTATATTACAGGTGGGGGTGCACTGGTAATTACTAAAGTTTCAATTGATTATTTGGTCTTCACAGAAACTGGATGGTACTTTTAACTTAAAGGCAAAATATGATATTACAGATTGTGCAGTTATGATAGGGATTCTCCTTCTTCATGGGGTCCCGTTGAAGAAAGTGTTATATAACATAGAGAGGAGAGAATAGATGATAAAAAAAAATGACCGGAGAAAATGGAGAGAAGGAAAAGAAGAAAGAGTAATATAATTGATAACTTCATGGTCCACTCTATGATGGGTAAGATCTTTAATTCACTTCTTACAATTGAGTAGAAAATATAATGATCTCATATCTGTACAGCATCCACCTATTGCAGGACAACTACAAATAGGGTTCAAAAGGAAAACCTAGTAAAGATGGGGTAGGATATAATAAAAAAAATACAAGTTGCTCTTATGTTATTCAACCTTTTCTTTTTGAATAGAAACAAGTAGCCTGATATTACATCTGTTTTATGCTCTATTCATTAAATTTTGGAAACACTTGCTTTCTTCAAGGATGATGAAAAATAATCGATCAGAGAGCATTGCCACCATTCTTTGTTTTATTCTGAAATCCTGTATATTTACTCTTTGTTTGCCCTTTTCAACTTTTTTGTTGTTCTTCATTAATGTGCAGTAAATTAATGCTTTTACTGTTTGCAGAAATAATTTGGATTCAGTAATGCACTTTCTTTATGTAATGAATTAATGCTGGTTGCAGAAACCACAGCTGGTGAAAGGAAATATGCAGCTCTATTCAGTAGATCAGCAGCGTAGTCAAGCACTTGAAGCACATGCTGCATCATTTACCACATTTAAGGTATTTTTCTACTTTTCAGTTTCTCCATGATCTTCTCACTGGTCCCTGATAATATTCATTTATTTCATTTTTTTAATCTGTTCTTGACTTTGTGATTTTTTTTTGCTGTAGGTGGTTGGGAATGAGAATCCCTCCATTCTTATTTCATTTGCCTCAAAGACTAGTAATGCTGGACAAATTACTTCAAAGTTACACGTCATAGAACTTGGAGCCCAACAAGGTACCTTGATTATCTATAATCATTGAGATTAGTTTCTATAGTTTGAGATTTTGGCAAGAGTGTTACATATTAAAGAGGACATCTTTCTAAATATTTTCCCTGACTAATTGGATTGAAAATCATTTTCATTAAAAACATTGTTAAATAGTAATATATCATTTGCATGAAGAACTTATTGCATACAGTACAAGTAGAAAAATATCTCTATTTTGATTTTTTAATTTGGAATTCAGAGACCATTATTTTAAGATATTGTCTTTTTTTGTTATGCTTATGTGGTTAAAAATCATCTAATTGTTTTGTTTTGGAGCTTAATATTTAAGAAATCTCTACAAATACAATGATGAATGATTTTTTTTGCTATGGGAAGCCGTTAAGAGAAACAGAAACAGTAGAATAATTATTGGTCAAACTTTGTCTTTAGAAAACCAAGAAACTAACTCTAAGTAACATATCTGAATGATGACACATTTTCATTTGGAATTTTTACCAGCTTTTGTTTTGATTCTTCTTCCTTTGAAATATAATCTCTATCAGGAAAGCCAGGATTTACCAAGAAACAAGCAGATCTGTTCTTCCCACCAGATTTTGCAGATGATTTTCCAGTAGCAATGCAGGTGAGGATGAAGCAATCTCCAATATCTTACAACTCTAATTAAGTGTTTCTTTTCTGTTTTGTTATTGTTTCTGTTTTTATTTTTTTGTATCTCAGTGTTTCAAATTGTTGTACATTTTTTGCAGATCTCTCAAAAATACAGCTTGATATATGTTATTACAAAGCTTGGTTTGTTGTTTGTTTATGATCTAGAAACTGCATCGGCAGTTTACAGAAATCGAATCAGCCCAGATCCTATATTCCTCACCTCAGAGGCTGCAAGTATTGGTGGTTTTTATGCAATAAATAGGAAGGGCCAGGTTCTCCAGGCGACTGTAAATGAAGCAACTATTATTCAATTTATCAGTGGCCAAGTATGTCAACCTATCTGCATTTTCTTTGATTTATTTTTTAAATTTTGATATATTATTATTAACATGATGAGTCTTTACTTATTAGTTAAACAATCTGGAGCTTGCTGTTAACCTTGCAAAACGCGGAAACCTTCCTGGGGCAGAGAATTTGGTAATCTCAAATTTTTAGTTCTGTACTTGTTTATATATTTATGATTTGCAATTACTGCAAACACACCAATATATATTTCTTGCCCATTTCACTTTCATGAATTTTGCTTAGTCGTCCTTTTTATCTTGCTTTATCTTAGTTGTCTTGTGGCATCCATGAATTACCAACTTATTTAAATAATCAATTTCTTAAATTCATCATGGATGTGCTATCATTATTCTTCATGTTTCCTTTAGATATTTTTTTAATTGCCTTTGTGCTACTACAAAAAAGTTGAAACACATCCATAAACATAGTAATTTCATATAAACCAAAGAACTTCTGATGGACTTTGGTTTACTGGTTGCACTGAAATCTTGAAATCTTGAAATCAAAGAATCTTGAACAGCATTTGTGCATTAACAAATAACAGAGTACAGATTACCATCACTATGATTACATGTGATAATGGCAATCCTGCATTGCAGCTTTTGTACTGTAATATTTTTTTTTCAAAATTTATTAGGAATATTGCATTGATGTATGTCTGAGCAGAACATTAATTTGATTTCAATAGGTATAACTGATAAATTTTAGAAAAAATCTTGGAAACCTGATTCAACCCTAAATTCAATCTTCTTTTATTAAGGTTAAATCAGGATTTGGGAATTTTGCTAGGTAATTATGCTTTAGGTCAAGTTTTGACTTTATCAGAAAACTTGAAGTACCGACTCCACTCAAGACTCATCATCACCATCATCCACTGAAGTCTATTAAAAAAAATAACAAAGACGTTTGATTGATGGAGTTAAAATAGCTAAAATTATATAAACAAGGAAAACTTTAAAAAAAATAAAATGGATACCAAGAAAGTTATAGGTACAGTTTAAAACATTTTGTAAGTTTTATGCGTTAGTATGAGAGATAAGTAGAAAGGTATTTAAGTGGATTGCTAAAAGCTAGAGGAAAGAAATATATGGATTTAGGTCATGTTAGCTGTCTAAGGATTTTTTTTTTAAATGAGAAATATTAGGATTGTTATGATTCATGTTGAGTGAATTTGCTCAATACTTATGCAAAATTTTTATTTCTTTTTTGTTAAAAAGCGATTTTAACATTCTATTTTTTTTTTCAATATAGACTAGTGAAGCTTAATGTTTTACTTTTTCTTAAGTATTTCTGTTCACATTCAAATTGGCTATTGCCAACTCTATGTCTCACTTGATAAGGATTCTTCATGTCATGGTTAACTTTGACATTTTACTCTGATTGGCCATTATAGCTCTATCGTATATTCATTGTTATTTTATAATAAATTTTATTTTTTTCTAGCATATTTGAGTTAATTTAATTTTTAATGGGTTGGATTTATTTTTAGTTGGTTATAGCTAACTTTTAATGATTTTCATTCTTATTTTTAGAATAGTATAAAATAATATTCTAACTGAATCATCATGGTTTTTTTTTTGATTCGTACTTAAGAATTGTATAAATCATATTGTATAATATGAATTGGGAATCACATGATTCTATCTACTTTGCTCAGAATATATGTAGGGTTAATGTTTCTTCTATCATTAAGCACGAGGTGAATTTTTTCCTATAAACTGTTCTCACAGATGTTGCATTTAGAACTTCTGTGGAATGCCAAGCTGTTTGGTGTTTTTGTTATTTCATGTATTGCAGGTATATGATTATTAGGAATATTTTCTCCTTGTATTTGTTCTTGTCTACAATTGGAGATAACTGTAATGATGATTGATGGCTACCTTCTGTTTTTAT
Source organism: Curcuma caesia (assembly GCA_037834155.1). NCBI lineage: Eukaryota > Viridiplantae > Streptophyta > Magnoliopsida > Zingiberales > Zingiberaceae > Curcuma > Curcuma caesia. Next base: position 879,839 of record JBBMKF010000028.1, on the reverse strand, counting down.
CACCACAGTGTTTTCTTTTAGCATGCATTCACTCCAAGCACTGTAATAAGTTTCTATAATTATATACGGTTGTGTTTCCAGGTTGTACAGAGGTTTCAAGAACTTTTTTCTCAGACAAAATATAAGGAGGCTGCTGAACTTGCTGCAGAATCTCCACAAGGAATTCTTCGAACTCCTGAGACCGTTGCGAAGTTTCAGGTCACACTTTTTATTGGCTTCTGTTATTGGATTTTTTTTAAAGTAATCAGTGGATGTTTTATAGCTGAAGAATGCTCTTGAATTCATATGTTAGTTAATGTTTTGGTACTTTTCTGTGGAAAAAACAAATATTTTCCTCTTGTCAATATATTTGTCATGTGCCTTTTAGTTTGGCAATAATACTGGCGTTTCTATATGCTTGGCAGAGTGTTCCAGTCCAACCTGGGCAGACACCACCATTGTTGCAGTATTTTGGGACGTTGTTAACAAGAGGAAAGCTTAATGCCTTTGAATCTTTGGAGTTATCTCGTCTCGTTGTCAACCAGAACAAAAAGAACCTATTGGAGAATTGGTTGGCCGAAGACAAGCTTGAGTGTAGTGAAGAACTTGGGGATCTTGTCAAGGTAATTGTTATTATTTATAGAGGCATTACAAGGAGTGGCAATTACTGCAAAAATGTGATGCAATTTTGTAGCAATATACACAGATGTATTCATGTTGTTTGAATAGTAATGATGGTTTGCTGTAGACTGTGGATAACGATCTTGCACTGAAAATTTATATAAAAGCAAGGGTCACACCAAAAGTTGTTGCTGCTTTTGCTGAACGACGAGAATTTGATAAGATTCTTATTTATTCGAAGCAGGTAAAATTTTGCTCTTGCAAATTATCCTAAAAGATATCTGTTAGACTAGAGGATTATTTTTTATTATTTTTTCTGGTTCATATTAATCAGGAATTGATTTCATTCTTGTACCCCTTGCTTTATATAAATAAAACCTTGGTTTGATTCCAGGTAATAGTTCGACTTAACTAATATTGTCACCAATTGCAGGTTGGTTACACACCAGATTATCTTTTCCTCCTCCAGACAATTCTCAGGACAGATCCTCAGGTAAGAGCTTGTTCAAATGTGACTTTGTAAATAAATTGTATAGATGGCTCTATTGTGTCATAATAATTCACAATATTGCTGTAGTAATTTGTATAATATTTTCTTGATGTGGAAAACACAGCCATCAATCCTAGAGGTTTGGATGGGTGATATATGTAGATGAAGATGGACAACAGTGAGAATAAGGCTAATCTGCATGCATTCACTGAACCTATCTTGAGAAAATGGCATGTGTCCTGTCATGACCTGTTATAGTGCTCAACAAAGCTGTAGGCAGATGACTTCCCATCACTTTGGACATGCAATCTCCATTTCAGTCTAACCCACTTACAACATCTCCACCTCAACCCACTCAACCTCAAAAACCATTTTGCTTCGGTCTATAGCCCAACTTTATCTCAACCCTTATATCTAGGACCAATTCGGCACCATTCATCTCCAGCGCGCTACTCGCCTCAACAAAATTCATATTGATCGAACTCCAAGCAGTTTGACCAATCCTAACCCTCCGCTTGCTTTAAGTGAGCTCCAAATTGTTTTGGCTGAATTGCACCTCCCTCCACGGCCCCTGGCTGTATTTCTCCCATCCTATCTCCTATAGTGAACTCTTCCCAACTGGTGTCTGAGCTACTAGTAAACTTCTATGTTTGTTATAGTTTGACCATAACATTTCTAATTTTCTATTATCTCCTGTCACCATATTTAATTATTCAACCCAATTTTCTTTCAGGGAGCTGTCAATTTTGCCCTCATGATGTCTCAAATGGAGGGAGGTTGTCCAGTTGATTACAACACAATCACAGATCTTTTTCTCCAGGTTCATATGCTTCTCTTTCTAATTATGGTTTTCTACAAAAATTTTATAAGTTATTTATTAAGATATCAGAGATCTAGCAGGATATAATAGTCAAACTTTGTTGGTTAATTTTCCCTTTTAGAATCCATTAATTTGCTCAGACGGTTGTTTTGCTTCTATTAGAGAAATCTGATCCGTGAGGCAACAGCTTTCCTTTTAGACGTCTTGAAGCCAAATTTACCTGAGCATGCTTTTCTTCAAACCAAGGTAACACTAAAGTTCAAAAATGTGTAGTATTATTTTAAAATCATTTTTACTGATGTCTAGACTATTGCAGGTTTTAGAGATTAATTTGGTGACATATCCAAATGTTGCGGATGCTATATTGGCCAATGGAATGTTTAGTCATTATGATCGTCCTCGAATTGCTCAACTTTGTGAAAAAGCTGGCTTATATATCCGAGCCCTTCAGGTTAAATTAATTACAGAGATTATATTTGTTGGCTAATTTTCCGAGTTATAAATTAGTAATCAAATGTATTTTTGGCTGCAGCACTACTCTGAGTTACCTGATATAAAACGTGTCATTGTTAATACTCATGCCATTGAGCCACAGGTTCTTTTGCTTACATAATTTTATTTGCTAGCGACATATATGTTTGAAATATTAAGTCAATAATTATCTCACTACAGGCACTTGTTGAGTTCTTTGGAACACTGTCAAAGGAGTGGGCTCTAGAGTGCATGAAAGACCTTTTACTTGTTAATTTGAGAGGGAACCTTCAGATAATTGTGCAGGTGCCCTCTTGTATTCAGTAGATGTTTATGTTGTTGTTTTTCTAGTTTCATAACATCCTTCATTTTTGCAGGCTGCTAAGGAATATTCAGAGCAGTTAGGTGTTGATGCCTGCATAAATCTATTCGAGCAATTTAAGTCATATGAAGGCCTTTACTTTTTCTTGGGATCTTATTTGAGCTCCAGGTACTTCTTGAGATGAGAAGTGTTAAGGGATTGTATTTTGTGAACATGAAAGGAAAAGCTGAGTTTTTAAATTATTTTTATTTGAATAGTGAAGATCCAGATATACACTTCAAATATATTGAGTCAGCGGCAAAAACTGGACAGTTAAAAGAGGTCGAACGTGTGACAAGAGAATCCAACTTCTATGACCCTGAGAAAACAAAGAATTTTCTGATGGAAGCCAAACT
>JBBMKF010000028.1:811248-822034 GCA_037834155.1 Curcuma caesia | reverse complement strand
TGATTCAACACGGAATTGAAATAATAGTTCGTAAACTCGTAAACTCGCCGAGTTGACTCGCGATTTTGACAACCTTGCTGTAAGCTCTAAAAAAATTAACAATTGCAGCCGTAGACACATTTTATCACAAATAATAAACCATGCAGCAGCAACAAATTAGGGACTATAAAAGAGATAAAGTGTAAGTACAAAGTATAACTAATTTAATATTTTATCAGTCACTCATTACTTCAAAAAACTGCATATCAAGTTGACTACGCAAATAACAAATGAGTTAGAATAGTCATGTACCCAGGATAGAACGAAGGACACGAATCAATTGCCGTTCCAATCGTTTGAACCGCTCGGCCTCGCTAGAGCTGCAATTTCTGGTCCGCCGTCGCCAAGGCGAGGCCTGAATCAGACACTGCGACGAACGAAAACGAAGGAGACTTAATACGATGCAGAACAGGGAAAATCATCGCTGTGAGATTGAAATAACGGAAGATGCCGACAGGGTTTTGGCTCGCCTGAGTTTCCCCAGACGCTCGGTGCTCGTCGCACGCTGCAGCGCGGAAAACCAGCAGAAAACCAGCGGATGCGAAGGGGGCAGGCAGCAACCGCAGCGGCCCTCTCTCGTGATCTGGAAATTTAGGGTTTGCAGTAGCGGGTTAGCGGGTTAACGGGTTAGCGGGCTGGAATAACGGGTAGCCAATTTTGGTCTTAGTTAAAACTCGGGACAAAAACTAATCAATAATCCTTCCAAATTTCATAATTATACATTCGGTTAATTTTTAATTACTTCATGTTTTCAAAATCCTCATTTAAATATTTGAACGCGAATTCTTTCTACAGAAAAAAAATTTTGAGAATAAAAAATTTATTATATTATAAACTCAATTCTTCTATAGAAAACCTTGTATAGTTAGTTAGAGAAATACTACGCTGCGCGATGAGGAATCCGTGATCCGTGCGCGACACTCGTGACTCACCGCCACTGCTGTCGCCCTCACTGTGTCGTCCGCCCACCACGGTCGCCGCCTCGGGCGCGATCGACGCGTCGCTCGTCGGCGCTCCGTCCAACATCGGCTTCCGGTCGGATAGTGATCGGAATCCGACGGAATTCGATCGGAAACAGGATCGACAGTGCAGCGCCGTTTCCCACCAAATCACGATCAGATTCCAGCCAAATCATGGTCGGAGACCGACCAAGGAAGGACCGGTGTCACACCACGGTCCTTCCTCGACCGGTCTCCGATCGCGATTTGGTCGAAATCCGATCGTGATTTGGTCAGAAACGGCATGACCACTGTGGACGATGATCGATCGCCGTCGACAGTGGGGGCAGAGGTGGCTATTTCCGGTCAAATTCGTCGGATTCTGACTACTATCCGGCCAAAAATCGGTGTCGATCGAAGCGCCGATAAATGACACGTCGATCGCGGCCGAGACGGCGGTCCGACGGCACAGCAAAGGCGGCGACAATGATGGTGGATCAAAGAGTCGCACTGAGTTGTTGCGTAGCATAGTAATCTCGTAGTTAGTTAAACTACCAAAGCATTTGAGTGGCAGAGAAGCAAAAGGGAAGGAAAGAAGTCCCATGATTCGTCCTTCCATTCTCTCCCACCCCAAGCAAGCACATATACCAAAACTCGACGAGGAGAAAGAAAGCAAAGCGGCGGTCTGCCTCGCCTAACAAGTCCCCATCCCATTCCCTTTCCCAACCTCGATCCCATTTCTTTAAGTTTCGCTCAGAAAGGCAGCCCGTTCCTCCACTTTTTTGCTGGCCAGCCTCTCCTTCCATGCACAGCACACAACACCACCACCGCCACTGCCACTATAACTACCTCGCTCTCACTGCAATGTCTTATTACATGCACGAGCCGTCGCCGCCCTATGGAGTTCAGGAGACAGCTCCCACGTCTCGTTTGTCTCCTCCTCCTCCTTCTCGTCGAGATAGCTGGTGATCGAATCTGAAGCCTCGGGATTTTACAGTTTTGTTGTCGTTGTTTTGTTTGTGTGTGTTCTTTGTCCTGAATGATTAGTTTCTGGGCAGAGAGTAGAAGCTTGAGACGCATTAATGGCGAGCGGCAGGAGGTGAAGGCGTGGAGTCATTTAGGCACGAGCTATGAGACATCGGATCCGTACTACTACGCGGGATCGCCATTCTCGATGCCTACCTATGGAGACGCCATGGGCCCTGCTTCCTCTTCCGCGCAAGACTACCCTCCCTTTTGTATCTACCCGCCGTTCACTCCGCTGCCGCCGACTATAATTCCTTACCTCCCTTCCCCGCCGCCGCCGGCGGAGTCCACCAACCCGCCGGAGTTCCCCGTGCCAAGCCCGCCGGTGTACATCCCCGGCCCGCCCGAGACGGTGCCGAGTCCACCGGAAGCGATACCCAACCCGAGCCCGCCAGTGTACGAGCCCAACCCGCCAACTATCGTCCCCAGCCCAACGGGCTTCGTGCCGAACCCGCCGCCACCGAGCTTTGCCATCCCCGGCACGCCGGGGTTCCTGCCGTCCCCGCCGCCACCGAGCTATATCGTCCCAGGCACGCCTGAGTTGGTTCCTTTCCCGCCGCCGCCGCCGCCGCCGCCGCCGCAGCCGATCTACGTGTTCCCAACTCCGCCGGGCTTCGTGCCGAGCCCGCCGGAGTTCGCGCCGGGGCCTCCTATTTTCCTGCCTCCGGTGGTGTACCCGTCGCCGGTGGCGCCGCCGCCCCTGGTGGGCGGGCGCGAGCGGTGGTGCGTGGCGAAGCCGACCGTGCCGGACCCGATCATCCAGGAGGCGATGAATTACGCGTGCGGCTCGGGAGCCGACTGCGACTCGATCCAGCCCAGTGGCCCCTGCTACGAGCCCAACACCATGATCGGCCATGCCTCGTTCGCCTTCAACAGCTACTGGCAGCGGACCAAGGTCGCCGGAGGGACGTGCGACTTCGGGGGAACCGCCATGCTGGTCACCAAAGATCCAAGTCCGTCATTCTTCCTCCAAAATAATATTTTTTTATTCTGAATTAAATTCCATTGCAGAGCTCGCTGCATCTTCACACGATCACTCTTTCAAGATCTACGTTCTGTAGTAAATCATGCTTTGTATTGTACCCATTCTTCAGGTTACGACGGCTGCCATTTCATCATTTTTTGAAAGACTCGACAGTGCCACGAGAAGTTCCAGGGAAAGCCAAAGAAAGAAAAAGAGCAATTAAGTTCTACAGTTTGCTCCCAAATGGCTAATTTGTTAGCCATGTAAAAAAAAATTCTGAGTTATTTTTCTTGGCTAGACATTTTGAGATTGATTTAGAAGAAAGTGGATAAACTATGTTTGCTGTGTACTCAGAACGAAATTGCTCAGTTTCAACTATTATAAATTCAATGAGGGTAGGATGAACTGTGTGTTACTGTGTTATCATTAGACCTTGACTCTAAACAGTCTAGATTATAGACTAATAATTAGATGATCAACATTAAACCAAATCTTTAGAGTGAGATCCTAATCTTTTGTTCTTCTAGTTTTTATGTTCAGAAATCACTAGTTAATAATTCATACCAGCTAAAACCTGTTCACAAGTTTTATCCAAGGGAGAAAGGTCATGCAATCGTGTAGTTAATCTCCTAAAAACCAGTTAGAGCACGCGAGCACAGTACTCCTCTCACTATCTCTATTTTTGGCACTGCTTGATTGAATTATTCACATTCCAAGTGCAGTGCACGCGTCTCTGTAGTCCATAGATACTGGCAAAACCCCGCATCAGCGCTATCCAGGTGCTCCGCCTCCATTGGCCTCGGGAGGACGCCTCGGTGTTACGCTCGCAGCGGCGGCCGCGTCGCTTTCGGCGTTGGCATCAGTGGCCCGGCGCTCTTACTTACGACTGGCGACTGCGCGGGCGGTGGAGAATCGTGTTGTAGTGGGGCAGAAACGTGTACACGCGTCGTGAGGGAGAGCTTCCTCTGTCGACAGCCATGGCGTCACGTACCATTCCCATCCCCCATCCCACACTGCTTCGGTCGTAGGAGCTCCAGGAATCGATTGTATTTAGCAAGAATCAAATTTTCTTTTCCTTTTTTAACGAAAAATGCCATACAAAAACAGAGTTGGGTTGGTTCCACGCAGTATATCAATCGCAGGAAGCGACAAGCTGGGCCTTCCTATCGTTCTCACTGATCTAACGCGCATTTTCCACCACCACTTTATCCACCACACACGCTGCTTACCACTTCTACTAATCTATCCGCTTCTCAGTCTTGGACATGTTGAGTGATCCCAGGCCCCGCAGCGCCGCCGCCGCCGCCAACCATGAAGACGCTACCGCCGGGGACGCCGCAGAGTTCCGCGACATCCACGCGTTAGGCTCGCCGAACTCGCACCCCGGCCGCGGCCGCCTCCGGGACCTCTGGGAGGGCGACAGCGTCCGATCAACGGCCTCCTTCTCCGTCGGGAGTGTGGAAGGCGTCAACGAGGGCGGCTTCACTAGTATGAGCAGGGAGTTCAACGCGATGGTCGTCGCAGGCTCCGACTTGCAGCAGCAGCAGCAGAACGATGGCGGCGTCGGCAGCGGCGCTGCTGACGACCAGCTTACGGGCATCGGCGAGGATGAGCTGGAGGAGACCAATCCACTAGCGATCGTCCCCGACAATAACCCCTTTCCTTCCCCCCGCCGCCCAGCATCCGCGGCCAGAGGCGGAGGCAGCGGCGAGTCCTCATCCTCCTCCGTCGGGGTCCCAGTCCACGTCGTCAAGAAGGAGGAGGTGGAGTCGAAGATCGCCGCATGGCAGGCCGCCGAAGTCGCGAAGATCAACAACAGGTTCAAGCGCGAGGAAGTCGTCATCAACGGGTGGGAGAACAACCAGATGGAGAAAGCCACGACTTGCTTGAAGAAAGTTGAGGTGCCTGATCCTATTAAATCAAATCGATTGTTTGCCAACGAAAGATCCAATTTTTTTTCTTCATTAATTCGATTTCTGTCGGAACGGAGCAGAGGAAGTTGGACGAGCAGCGGGCCAAGGCGATGGAGAAGATGCAGAACGACGTGGTGAGGGCGCAACAGAAAGCGGCGGAAAGGCGGGCGTCGGCGGAGTCGAAGAGGGGAACCAAGGTCACCAAGGTGCTCGAGCTTGCCAATTTCATGAGAGCCGTGGGCAGAGCTCCATCGAAGCGATCCTTCTTCTAGCAGCTCGGATTACTGAAATCGCTGCACACGAACACTTTTCAGACTTTCCAAATCGTAGAACTCGAATCGAGTGATCTGCATGTATGGGAAGATGAACAGGCTGAAAATTGTAAGTCGAGAGGTCGAATTGTCCAGTAATATATTACCATATTCCTGTATTGTTGCAAGATGAGATCAATAATGTTTGGTTACTGGTTGTGTTTGTGAGTATCCTCCTTTTCTTCTAAACCAAAGAAAGAAAATGATCGAAAACATTTTGAGGGATTCAAACAAATCATGAATAAGATGGACGAGATTGTTAGGGGAGAGTTGTGAACCTTCATCTTCCTCCAATTTCTGAACTTGTGTATTTAATTTTTTTATAAAAAAAGTCTTTTTACTGAAATTAATAGAGCCTCAGAGATCCTGTCCACGTTTACAGCCAGCGTTGTCGTCAACGACCAGATCCATCTCTCTTCTGCTAGTGGTGGGGCCCGGCTCGTGTGATCATTCAAAGGTGGACGCTGTCTTGTGGGCGTAGCCAATCCGCCAAAGGTAGGGAATATGCTCCTCCCCTCCTTCCCGATTCCTTTATCTATTTATTCTTCAGCCCGCACGGCAGAGAGCGCAAGCGATTGCAGAACCGGAATCCGGAATGGGAGAAAACTACGGTGCGTATCTCATCTCACTTTTCGTCCTCCCGATCAATCGATCGCTTTTCTTTCTCATTGGTTTTGATCTCAGATGCTTCGGCCCTCGCTGGGTTCCTCGCCGTCGCAGTGGAGGCCGCCAAGAGCGCCGGAGAGGTATTCGATCCGTTAACCCTTCTGATTCTTAATCCATTGTCGACCTTGATCGTTCGTTTTCTCTTAGATTATTCGCAAAGGCTTTTACCAGACGAAGCATGTGGAGCACAAGGGCCAGGTACGATTTTTTTTTCGCTTTCGTCCTGAATTTCCACTTTAAAAAAAAATCTTTTACGTTCGCAATTGGAATAAAGATTGTTGATTGTTTGATGTAGAATGGTTTAGATGCTTCAGTGAAGCTTGCATTCGAAAATGTCTGCTAAAATGGAGGATTTCTTTTTTCCCCTTAATTTATTGGGCATTTCCCATTTCTATGCATGATAATGAGCAGTTGCAGAATTTGAATATATGCTCTAGAATGATGCTAGCAATAGGAATTTTTTCTATCAGTTCATACATTCTTTACTATTAAACATTGTGGATTGTTAACAATCGAAATGCAGATTGGGAACGTGGAGAAAAGTTTAAAAATTCATGCAGTAAACTTGGAACATTTTATTTTCTGTACTCTATTCGTAAGTGTTTCAAGCAATTGGATTGAAGCTGATGTGATTATGTGCTACACACTACAAAAATATAAAACTCCATAGCATTCTAACCAAGGGAGCTGATTCTCGTCCTTTTTGTTTCTCAAGTGCAATCACTGGGACATATTTTATTTTCATGATAAATATATGAAGTAGAATGGAATTTAGAGATTAGAAGTAATGAATATCTTCAGGCCAAATTACTTACACTCAAGTGCTGTGTGCGTTATTCTACACTGATTCTGTTTTCACTTTTCAGTTTCTTTAGTGCTGATTTTGGGCCAATGAATAGTGTTATATTCTAAAATTAGAGCAGTTTTAGTTTGCCTTGTCTCCCAAGAGGGAATGAAAAATTAACACATATTATTTCTGAGCCTACAAAGAGAGATGACAATTGCAATCATTATGGGAATGCAGGTGGATTTAGTCACTGAAACTGATAAGGCATGTGAAGAACTCATCTTCAATTACCTTAAGAAGCACTACCCTTGCCACAAAGTACATCTCGTGTCTTTGTAATCTAGTAGATTAATTTTGGTTTATTTTTTGGGCCAATCGGTGCCTTTAATGTTTCACATGTTAACTATTTATTGCAGTTTATTGGTGAAGAAACTTCTGCCGCTTTAGGCGTTTCTGAGCTGACCAATGAGCCTACCTGGATTGTTGATCCATTGGATGGAACCACTAATTTTGTCCATGGGTATACCAATCAAAGAACACTGCTAATCTTCTCTCTTGCTTCTGCCTTATTCATTCCTCAGGGATTTAATGCAGGTTCCCCTTTGTCTGTGTCTCCATTGGTCTCACTATCGGAAAGGTTCCGACTGTTGGTGTTGTCTATAATCCAATAATTGAGGAGGTATACCCTTGGAATCTTAGATAAACCAAAATGATAGAGAATTTGTATTTCCTTTTTTTAAAAGAAAATTATTCCTAAATTGTTTGGAAATCTTCTTACTATTTTTGTTATTCTACTATAAATTAATGGCTAGATAATTTCCATGTGATAAAGTTTTAGCTACAATTAGTGCTTCACAAACTTTGGGTAAGTTCATTTATTTGTTTTTGGAGGATAATCAACTAAAAGTTAGGAATGTTACCCAAGTTTTGTCCTTTGATGTTATTTCATGTAACATATGAATGTAGATGTTTAACTGGATGAGCAATTTTTATGACATCAACAAGTAGAGCAATTAGATATTCACCTTGTTCTAAGGACTTACGACTTATAATTATTATTGCCTTGTTATCATGGATGTCTTCACTATCACTCTGAGTCATGTTTGCTTTGCACTAACATGTCAAGCTTTATAAAATCTGGTGTCAATACAATTTATAATATCTATTGATTATGATGATAGAGTTCATGCTTTTATTTATAATTTGTTAATTGCTGCTCACGTCTATAGCTTCTTTGTAGCTCTTTACTGGAGTTCTTGGACAAGGTGCCTTCTTTAATGGAAATCCTATAAAAGGTATATTACAATATTGGGATGGATCCTTAAAATGTTATGTTCTTGTTTTATTGTTATACTCTTTTTGTGTGCTTGTCTATATTTGAGGAACATGAGAACATATATGTGTTGGAAATTCCACTTATGTAGCTAATTTTTTTTGGTTTTGCAGCTTCATCTCAAAATGAACTAATCAAGGCCCTTCTTGTCACTGAGGTCAGCAATATATCTATATAATCTGTATGTTCTTATTAAGAATACATCTTTCACTAACCAACAGTGCAGTGGGGTTGTAGTTCCTCCCAATGCATTTTGTGGTCACTTTTATTGTTCACATTGATACTGGAATTGTCGGTCATGTGGATTTATTATATAAATTATCTTCTGGGACATGGACTCACCTCTATTTCTATTACATGTTCTACATGTTTTCGGAAAGTTTTACCTAAAGTAGTTCATTGTAATTTTAGTTGACGATGATGATCAGATAACTGAATGTTTGTTCGTTAACTTCATGGCACATTGTCAGAAGTAAATGCTGCAAAAGAACTACTTCAATTAGCATATCTGCTAATGGAAGAGTAGTGAAAATTCAATAAAGAGCTTGATGCCTAGATGCTCAGGTCATAAGCTAATGTAAGAAAAAGACGACCTGAGAGGTAAGTCACACTAATCTAACTGGAAGAACATCCAAATTTGGTTTGGTTGTTCCTGATTGCTATTAGGTAATGGAGCAAAGAAATTTAATCTATGCTGAGCAATTCTAATGTGCTCAAGTATTTTCTTTGACTTCCATGGCAACTGGATCTGGAAACTATGCATATATAATCTCTTCTGAGATGGGTTTGATAATTCCTTTTCTAAAGTTGATTTCTTTTACCTATTAAGTGTTATTCATGATCATCCTTCTTAATTCTTAATTGTATCCATGTCACATGCTTTGGTGAATCATGACATCAATTACAAGCTTTTTGTTAACCCAAGTAATTCAATTCCTCTTTGCGCTTTTTACCATTACTTATCAGTATCTATCAATGAAGAATGGAACAATCTGCATGTGCTTATAAAGTGAATCACCTAGCTAACCGTACCAGTTTTAACGTATTATCACTGCACTGGCATTTCTGTCGTTTCTACAAGTGTCCAAGGCTCTCAGACAGATTGTTTCTCATCTCTTTGGCATTGCAATGAAGAATATAAGATTTCTTCTTCCATCATATTTGCATTAGATATGTTGGAGTATCTATGTTGCATTAGCTTGTAAAATCCTTGTCTAAGTGTGGCAGTTCGATTTCAATGTTTTCAAGGTTGTTTTGTGCTTTAGACAACAGTGGATACATTGCTTCTTTCATACTATTTATGTAAAAGCTAGTAAACTAGCAGTTAACACAGGATTTAACAGACAAGGTTAATTAAACTGTGCAGGTTGGTACAAAGCGCGATAAAGAGACAGTCAATGACACAACCAACAAAATCAACAAATTACTTTACAAAGTAAGTGGAAATTTGCAGCGCGTATATCTGAATAAAACGGTTTATTAACTGTATTTCTGTTACTCAGGTAAGGTCTCTCAGGATGTGTGGTTCCCTTGCTCTGAACTTTTGTGGCATTGCATGTGGGAGGCTTGACTTGTGCTATGAGATAGGATTTGGTGGACCATGGTACTTATTGTTAATATGAACGTTCAAAACATGCGAATCAAACAAATTTTCCTTAAAGATTTTCTTTCGTTTAATCAGTTGCTAATCACAGGGATGTAGCAGCTGGTGCCGTAATTGTTCGAGAAGCAGGTGGACATGTGTTTGACCCGTAAGAAGTCTTCAACATCATTCTTCTCTATTTGTTCGTTCGTCTCGTCGTCAATTGGATTTCCTAAGGTATTCTGAAAATTTTCTTTCGGTGCTGCATCAGATCTGGTGGAGATTTCGATCTAATGTCTCAAAGAGCTGCAGCATCAAATAGCCACTTGAAGGATGCCTTCATTCGAGAATTAAATAAGTCCGAGTAAAGGATACTTTATTGAGCTTGTCAGAAATCAATTTCTAGCTATTTTATTTTCCTACTGATAAAACTTGCGAGTATAGAGAAAACATTACTGAAACCATCTCACAAGTTGTAGATTCAACTAGTGTCATTTGATATACAGGTGTAAAAGGGTTGATAGAATTGGTTGAAACAGAGGATGATGTTTGGTGTTTTTATGATCGTAAGATTTTTAAAATTTAAAAGAAGTTTTATAAAATAATAGTTAGATTTGATATGTTATAAAAAATCGAATGTTGGATTATAAATATAGAAATTTGATATCCTGTGCGATTTATCTCGTGCAACCCGTGCGCGACATCTCCGATCCACCGCCACTGTCGCCGCCCTGTCTGGCCACTGCGTCTGCCATCTCGAGCGCGATCGATGTGCCGCTCGTCGATGTTCTGTTCGACAGCGGATTCCAATCGTGATTTGATCGGAATCCGACGAATTTGGCCGGAAATGCGATCGGCAGTGGTGCGCGTTGGATTTTGGTCAAATCGCTGTCGGATTCTTACCAAATTGCGGTCGAAGACTAGTCGAGGAAGGACCAGCATGGCCGGAGATCGGTCAAGGAAGGACCGGCGTGGTCAGAGATCGGCCGAGGAAGAATTGGCATTGTATGCTGGTCCTTCATCGGTCAGTCTTTGGCCGTGATTTGGCCAAAATTCGATCGTGATTTAGTCGGAATCTAGCGTCCGACACTGTCAATTGCATTTCCGACCAAATTCGTCGGATTCCGACTACTATCCGGTCGGAATCCACCGTCGGACATAGCGCTGGCGAGCGGCGCGTCGATCGCGCCTGAGGCGGCGGCCGACGGTGGCCGGACGGCATGACGA
>JBBMKF010000028.1:792074-803633 GCA_037834155.1 Curcuma caesia | reverse complement strand
TAATGCCTTGGTAGGTTGGAATTATTTTTAATTGTTTGAAGCAAAACTTTTTATAAAATAGTATTTGTATTGAATCACAATTGTTTTTGATAAATCCTGACACATATGAGTCTAACAACTATGTTCCTAAATATTCTCATATTATGTTTACTCATATATTCTATGAGATTCCTCTCAAAAGTAATTACGTTTCCAACTTAAAAGACTTTAACAAGGGCTAATTGTCATTGAATTCTATTTGTCCCATCATTTGAGGCTAGCTACATGAATTTTATTCCTCAATAACACTCTATGCAAGGCTTATCTCTAGTAAAATCAAATCGATTAAATTATTTTTCAAATAAATTAACTAATTTTTCTTCAATCTCCCTCTATCCTGTACACTTTACATTATAATTGATTCGACTCTTCTACCAATAACTCTATTTGTTGTCTTTGAACATTTTCTCTCATTTTATTATTGGTTGCAGCCACACTTAATTTCTTTGGAACATTATTTTAGTTATAGTATCTCTAAAAATTGTGAATATGATCCAAGTAATATTGTCCAATTTCCCTTGTTTTTTATTTATTCTTTGCAGTAACTACACATATCTATATTAGCTTCTGCATCTCTGCTACATTAACTTGCATGTATTATTTCTTAACAGCCCAATACTCTGACCTAGGGTCATACCTCATATTTTCCTTTTAGCATAAGAGGCACATCATGATCCAACAAGACTCCAGAAGTTTCTCTCCGTTTCAATCCTACATTCTTTATCTTAATGATCTCTTTATCCATGTCTCATTCTTGTTCAATAATAGCCTCAATATAATCTACAATTCTTACTCATAAGAAGTTTATGTACATATGTCTAAACAATTTCATAATTTTTTTTTGTTATTCCTGAAACTATATTTCATATATTCAGTTTTAGTTTTTCTTAAGTTAAAATTTCGAGTTTATAAATTTTTCTCCCCAATTCAAGTTTCCAAGTCAAGCAAAGTACATTCACCAATTAGCACAATAACATCTACAAATAAAATTCATTTAGGTGATTTATTTTGCATATGATTGGGCGATACAAGAATATATATGTTCTATTATCTTAGTTGAAAAGATAATAATGTTCAAGTTACTAAATTGACAGATGATTTCAAAGGTAAGTCCATGATCTAGTCACCTATAGAAAAACATATTTGTATCACCATGATTCCCCAACTCCTACTCCAGCAACCAATGAATTGCAAACTGACCAAACGCACAAGGACATAAGATGGGATACCAGGTAAGTGTCATACACATGACACAAAAAGACTTGTAGAATTAATCAGAACGGGCTGAACAAAAATAGCTTAGAGGTCTCATGCTGAAAAGGAAAAAATTGGAGGTTTCAGGATATGTAGAAAAATGCCTGAAAAGGCCAAATATATCCATTTCACAAGTTTAAGGAAAGACAAAATCGGGCCAATCTCGAAAAACATAGCAGACGGGAAACAAAGAATCCTTATTGAGGAACCATTATTTGGTAAAAAAAAGAAGTATTTTCTATCAGACTGATTATAGATAAACGGATATCTAATCCATCCATAATTTCAAACCACGGAAGAATAGAGAAACCACAATCGCGACAGGAAAGGAGATGAAAAAAATTGACTGCGGAATTCAAACCTTTTTTTTTTTATTTCTGATAGCCACCACCGTGGGTGTTTTGGTCCTCTTCGACCACCTTATTAAGGTACACTTTAGGGAAATCATCAGGCCCGAAGGTCTTGGCTGCCATGATCCGCTCGACGTCGGCCTTTCTGAGGACGGTCCGTCGGACGGGAGGGCGGTTGCGGCGTCTATCACGAGTGTAGTACTTGATGTCGAAGACGGTCTCGGGCTCGGAGGTGGGGATGCAGACCTTCACCGGCGGGGTGGCCGGACTGAAGGGGCGGTACTCCGTGGCCATGGGAAGGGCTGACCGATACTCGGGGTCGGCGCAGGGTCCTGTGATCTCCCACGGCTTCTTGATGTACTTCCGCATCGACTGCAACGCAGACTTGACGAAGGACGCCATCGTCGTCGGAGGCGAGATCGAGGGAATTGGGAATTCGGAGCAGGAAAAGACGCTCCTTTCTCAAATCAGCTAGGGCATGCTTATCGAACTAAAGGTTTCATGCAAGCCCATTTAAACGCCGGCCCATAATATTGGAGCCCGCATAATAGCTCGTTAGCTGTACGTGAATTTTATGGAGACACCCTCATAAAGTTCTGAATAAAAATTAAAAAAGACCCCTTATTATAAATGCTCTTTTTTTTGAAAAAAAATATAGAATTTATAATGATCAGTATTAAAATAATAAATGAAATAGAACATTGTTTTAATTTTTAAAAATTTGAAATGTTTTTTTTCCAAAAAAACAAAGAGCGCCCTTTGATTTTTTTTTATTTATATTTATATTTTATAATTAAAAAGTATTTTGAAAATAATTATTATGCGAACTCTGAGCGGCCATGAATGCGGAACTGCAAAAGAAGTCGCAGCATTTATAGTCTACGGATTACGTACACTTACTTCGACCTACTGGATCATCCAGAAGATTCTTTACTGACACGTGTCCAGAAACCATCGGTTAGCAATGCGCCACACCAGCTACACCGTCCTTTTTCTGGACACGTGTCGATAGAATGCTCTGACGTCGCCATCCTCGTGGTGGCCTACGAGTTCTGCGCAGTCCCCGAAAAGTCCCCGACACCCACCGCGACACGTCTTTATCAACCACCCTTTTCTCCACGCCACGTGTCCATTCCTCGAAAAAAGGCCGAGCTACGTGTCGATTCGTTTTCGTTGGGCCCCGTGCGATGTGGCTAATCGTAAGGCGGTAGAGTAGGGAGTTTGTTTCTCAGCGATAAAGTGGTACCAGGTGGTGTGGGGCCCCCGGAATTACACGTACGTGACGCCGCAGGAGAGTCGACACGTAGCGCGAAACGTAAACAGGACGCTGCGGATATAGGCACGGAGAGGACGTGCGAGGGCGGGGAGACCGATGAACGGAGGGGACGCGTGTCGGACGGCGAGCGGAGGGCGGAGGGAAAGCTAGAGCACGCGCGTCGGGGGGACACCAGGTGGCGACGCCAGCGACCACGGGCCACGGCCGCGCCGGCAGCGAGAGGGTCGCGCCTGGTTTCGCGCGGCGTCACGGCGCCCAGGGAAGGACGCGTGGTGCAACGAGAGACGCGTGGAGGAAGCCTCGGCCTTCCCGCAGGGACAGTTTGGGGAATCCGTTTCTCCCGCGACACTCGAAAAGAGCCCCGCCTCTCGCTTCTCCGTTGTCTCTCTCAGACCTCAATTCCTGACGGTCGTCGTCGCTCGCTCGCTCTCGTTCTGTTTCGGAGGGATTCCAGCGAGTTTTGATGGAGAATGTTCGGTTTTGATTTGAATCTTAACGTCGTACAGCGTCATTCTTGGAGAATGTATTCGCGGTCGTAGGTTGATTCTTTGGGTTCTGATGGTGTTCTAATCCGGGTGGTGGCGATTTCATGGCTGCTTTGGTAGATTTCTCGAGTTCCTCGCAAGCAATTGAATTGAGACGTTGATTATATCAAGCAACTCGGGGGCAGTGCGAGGTGGTGGGGGACTGTGGTCGGTTCGTGATGGAGAAAAAGGTATCTGCTCGAATGCAGTGCTATCCGAGAGATTTCTTGAAGAGGTTCGGGAGCGGTGGCGCTGAGACAGCGGTGGAGGGTAACAAGGAAGAGTTCGCGGAGGTGGAGCTAAGCCTCGGTCTCTCCATGGGCGGGTGCTCCGAGCCCAAAGATGGGTGCTTGCTCCGGTCCCCCTCCATCGACTCTCTCTCCTCCTTGTGTTCCCACGGGAATGACTTTTCCGCTGCAGCGGCGGCTCCTCTCGCGAGGACTCTCTCGCTGCCGGCGGACGCCCTGGAGAAGAAGAAGCGGAAGGAGTTGCAAAGTCTCAAGAGGTCGGAGGCGAAGAGGAAGAGGCCGGAAAAGAGTGTTCCGATTCCCAAGGAAGACCCAAAAGGTGACATTTTGGCGGACGATGATCTGGACGCCCACCAAACTCCATCTAACAGAGCCGTTCCCTGTCTTCTACCGACGCCGCCGGCGAGGAAGGACGGAGCTCGAGTGCGTGATGGATCCAAATGCTTCACGGCACCAGAGACTCAAACGTCCTTTGAATCTCAGGGAAGTAGCTATTCCGGTGTGTACGACTTCGGTTGCAGAGCGAAGCAAGGTGTGTATTGATCACTAGCTAACTGGATTGCAAAGATTTTTGAATAGTTGCTGCAGGTTTGGGATTTTTATCATTAGAGTTTGATCAATTCGAGGTTAACAGGTGCTTAAAATATCATCATATCTTCCCAAATTATCGATCATAACGGAATGAATACTGTTCTCAAAAGAATTTAGTTGAACTCTTACTGATGCCACCTTGTTTATCATCATCTCAAGAGGCCATGAACTTGAATCTGTGTTTCCTTCTTCTTGTTGCTATCAAATAACGTGAAGTTATGTTTCGTTCCAACTGATTTAGATGCCAGAAGTTTATGCTGGTGCAGAATTATAGACAACCAATGATCTCAACTAGTCATTTTTGAAAGAAAAAAACACTTCTATATTGAAGTTTGGATGTCATTCAGTCTCAGGTGGACAAGTTTGATAGTTTATTATATTTACTATTGAATGACTAATCATTTTGTAATGGAATGAACTTAACGAGTTTATGTGGACTAGCATTTGTACTTGACCAAAATTTTCTTTCAATTCTTGTTGGTAGAACTTCAATGATGCAACTCAATAGCCTTGAAGGATCATGTCTTCCTTGTTTCTCTATTATCATGCATATTGCTCACTGTGCAATTGATTCCTGTAAAGCTTCATGAGCATTGCTAAATTTTGTTATTTGTTGGTTAGGATTCAACATCTTGGGATCAAACAGTCACTCAGAGGCTAAGAGCCGATCCGCCGCGATAGCATTCTTCCCCGAGCAAAAGAATCCTGCCCTGGCTATCGATCCTCCTCCAACTAACACGAGTCGTGCTGTCTCTGGCACTGAGAAGGAATCGCGGAGGGTCGACCTGTTCGCGAAGGAAGCAGAGAGGGACATGATGAAGGAAATGCCCTGTGTTTCCACCAGAGGGCCTAATGGCAGGAGGATTGAAGGTTTCTTGTACAAGTACAGGAAAGGGGAGGAAGTGAGAATTGTGTGTGTGTGCCATGGCAGGTTCTTCACTCCTGCTGAGTTTGTCAAGCATGCTGGCGGCGGCGATGTGGCTCATCCACTCAGGCACATTGTGGTGAACCCGGCACCAGCATCGTTCCTCTGATGCTCTCTTCTCTTCACTGAGATCCAGAGGATCGATACCTATCATTTTTCTCTACTTTTTAGCAGCGATGAACTCGATGATCTCAGCAAGGTGTAGGAGATGAGATCTGTTAACTTTTGTTGGCGAATTGGCTTGAGCAAGTGCAATCCAGAAGTGTTTAGTAGATTGCTGAGAAAGCATCAAACAAGGAACCTCCAGCATCAGAACAAGAACTACATTTGAAGCACTGAGTGCTATAGCAAGATGAGCTAACAGAAGGTGAGGAGTTGTGTTGGTTTTGTAGTAGACACTTGTGTTCGATTTACTTGTCATGAAGAGAAGAGTGGTTTGCCAAAGTCTGCCCGAACTCGAGTTTGCGAACGACCAACCACACCTCATAAAACAAAACTCAAATGCATCCACATTGGTCTTTCTGATAGATCATTCTTGAAACTCAACTGAATAGTAGCATAAGCTTTGATGTTAATGAAAGTGTACAATTTCTCAATCGATTTTCAACTTGCAGAGACAAACAGGCTACTAGACCTCAACTAAGATCAGCTTGGTAGTGATCACTAATACACATGCAATGGAAATTGTCACATTCTCAATAACTTTTTTTTTTCTATCTTTCTCTTTTGACAAGTTATGCTCAATATTATCACATTATTGAAGCATATTTGCCCAAGCCTCCACAAGTCCAGTCATTCAAGAATCACACAGTTTTACCCTGTACATTGCAGGGTATGAAAACATGGAATTTCTTGTAAACCATTTGCTTTCTCCTTCGTAGATACAAACACTGTAAGTAGTCTTCAGTCGAAGATATCACTGGTTTCGAGCATATTGGCTCAACTTGCCAAGGTTTGTGTATAGCAGCTGTCGACGGCGCATGCCAATATGTCGCGATAATCCCGTGTTATCGTGAAGTGATCATAGACCAGCCCGTCTCTGCTTTTCTTATACTCGAGCAACAGGGTTGTCTTGTTGAAAGCAGTTAGTTTCACAAACCCAAAATCATAGTCTTGGAAGAAACTCCATCGGGTCCGAAGAGAGGTAAATTCAGCAAGACCTGAGCCTCCACCGCCGACGACAACATGGGTAGTTGCTACAAAAGGGCCATCATAATGGTGTGAAGCTTCGCGTACGCATACGCTCTGCGATCAACGAAAGGGGCACGAACTTGATGTTCTAACTCAATGAAATCCTAAACAGTTTTATTGAATGTTGTAGAATTCTACAAGCAGTCGACAAGTCATTACTAACCTGGTAAACTGGGCATGTTCTTTCGTAGTTGTGAACGTGACCGTACATGGCAATGTCGACCTTATACTTCTGCCAAAGTTCTTGAAGGCTCTCCCTTCCCATTGGTTCCTCAAAGGCTCCTTCAATGCCATAAAATTCACCAGAAGAATAACCAAGCACCCTATGTGCCAGAAAGATAAGCCATGGCTGTTTTTCCCTATCTGCGGTAGACAGGCAATGCTCGATAAATTTGTATTGTTCGGTACCGGGTCTCCAATCGTGCTCGGTATCAGCGATGCAGAAGCGAAACATGCCAAAATCTGTTTTATACCTGCAAGGTTAACAATGTCAACTTAAGAGATGAAACAAACATGTAAAAGGCATTGATGACTACACCTTGCTAGAGTTTTTCTTAGGCACTTCACAACCAGAAGGCTAATAGGAAAAGATACAGAGTACATTATGAAATACAAAGTTACTATTCTGTGAATCCTTAACTGCAAGGAATTTAGTAAAATAAATGCATTGAACAGGATGGATGTCTTCAAGCGTATTTATATTACAATATTGTGATGATCAGAAAAACAAATTGGTTTTTCTTATAGAAAAATGCAACAATATAACTATTAAAGCAATAAGAGGCTGGAGGTAATTATTAGACTAGGATAGTTGTAGACAGACATCATACAATTAAGAATCAAGCCCAGTAAAAGAGTATATTTAATAAACCAAAGGAAGTAGATTTTCTCAAGTACTATACCAGAACTTTTGCGTATTCTCAGCTGGAACGTAAAACATAGTTTCAGCTAACACCCCACATTCTCCACCAGAGTCCTTGTTGCCATAGAAAGATCCCGTCCCAGGCCAATCCCGCTCATGATTACCACTGGAAACGAGGAGAATATGAGAAGAATTTATATCAGAAGAAGGAACATACTACTACTTTCATAAATGAAACTAACCTTCCAATCATATAAGGCACAGCAGAAGCAATTGGCTCAACTTGAGCTGTGAATTGATCCCATTGTGACAGATAACCATTTGCATAGCATATGTCACCAATATGAAAAATTATGTCAATATTTTCCAAGTCCCTAGTAATTTGATATGTTGTATTAAGAGAGCCTGGCTGGTAATTGTTATACTCATTGGAACCATCTGCCTCTGCCTGAAAAATTATGCAGACTATCAGAATTGTTGAAAGTTCTGTATCTACAATGGAAATTGCTGTGTTCTCTTGCTCACCACATGATCTATGGTGAAGAAAAATGTATTCAAAGAAACGCCAACAGTTGAACCAATGATCCCTTGACAATCATAAATATGATACATTATGAGTTGACTCCTGGGCTGTCAATCACACACACACACAAAATCTAATTGAGCAGGGCCTGATCCTAGGGAAAAGATTCCTCTCCAATCTAATGTCGATCATTCATGACAATGATAATTGTTTTATATTCCAATCATTGTTGTTGATTGTGGACTACAACATGCCTAACCACTCCTAGAAGATGCCATTAACATGTCTTCAACTCACAGCCATGTTCATTTATAGTGGGGCATTCAATATCCAATCCACACTCTCTTTGCTACTTTCACACTACAAAAACTCCACATGAAGTAGGTAATATATTTTAAATCCTTTAAACATGAGATAGGAGATAAATTTAGGCATCAAAATAGGGCCCTATCAGGCCCCATTCTCACTGTCATCCTTATTTTATGATAGATATTGATCCAACATAGGAACTTTTCCAGCATAATCTAACTCAGGCAATAGAAAATTGGTACCAACCCCTCACAACGACAACAAACATGCTGCTCAACTATTGAATGTTTTGGGTTCAGAGATATCATTACAGGCTTCAAATTTGATGCTCATCACCTTGGAGGCATTCACCAACATGACCAACCAAGCTTTAAACTCTTCAAGCTGTGGGTGTAACTGATGGCCTAGGTACTATCAGGGCCACCTAATTCATCAGTGCCAGCTCCAACTTACATTAGTACCCCTTGTCAACAACTAGCCTCTAGCAGTGTACCTCTCCCATCTATATGTGGGATCCTAAGGTTCTTGCAAAAAGCCCAACACATCTCTACTAGGCATGCAGGATATTGGTCGTATACTTCAAGATTTTTGGTCTAGTAGAGTGCACAAAAATTGTAGAGGCATCTTATTATACAAAAGATTGAATTGCATGCGAGGATTAGCTTTCTTCTAAAGGCTCAAACCTGATAAAATTGGAAATAAATTAAAAGTATCCAAAGGAAATGAATCTACACTTAAAGGATTCAATTCAATCAGGAAATAAATCTAATTCCGAAGTACGAACAAACCAACGTAGCTTAAACTTCTACCAAACTTACCTACAATCCTAAATAAGATAATTACTAACTTAGAAATTTCCTTCAAACACTTACTCCTAAAGAGGAGAACCTACAAAAATAAACTGTTACAATCTTAAAATTTTAAAAATCAAATTCCTAGTTTGCATTGCTCGTACAAAATTGAAATTAATCTCTCACCTCTGAGACCATGTACAAAACTAAATAAGACTTTACCTTTCCCATGTCGCCAAAAATAACCACACGCTGAAGAGAAGTTTGTCCAGGGTAGGGAGATGCCTTGAAGGTGTATGATTGGCTCCAAATATAAGTTCCATTGAAAAGTCGATGCCCAAGCTTGTAGGCATACCTGCAATGATTTTTTGTTTTTGCCAAAATGTTATTTCAGAAAGCAATAGATGCCACAACCACCCAAGCCAGTGGCAATTAATTGGCATAAAGAAACACTAAAAGCATGCTCTGCAGAATAATCTAATGTGAAATTAGGAGAGAGTACACTAAATTAGGCCACAGATCTTTCAGAAAACTTGTGTGGATAAAACCAGGATCACGCCATCCCACTGTTCTTGCAGGTGAACCTGTAAATTGATGTGTAAAATAGATCAAACAACTATATGGTTTGACCACTAAAAGTTCAAAAACATTATCAAATGCAACTACAAGAACAATTGAGAAATGAAAATGGAAGGCAATGCTTGTAGTCATTTTGAGAAGATAAAGACAATCATAAGCATTATGAATAAAACGAAAGAAAAGAGGTGCAAGTGGAAATTGGCGAAATATTAGAAAAAATCATACTTCAATTAGATCAAAATTTCACAGCTGATCTGAAGCTGAGAAAGGTAGTGTGAGATCAGTAAAGAAAATACCAAAACTCTGACAATATTTGAGCTTGATCCAAAGAGGATCTTATATGGTGCTGCCAAAGGAATGTAAACATTATCCTCTGGATATGGTTGCCAAATATACAATATGTTGTCAGTGTCCAGTATGTCAGTATGGTATGAACCAAGGAAAATCAGTGGATTGATGATTAAACTAAATTTCATGTCAATAATAGGGATATTTTACTATTTTAATGAACTTATGTTAGTAAATCTCAATGGTGTAGGAGGAACCATATAACCGGCTCCACTTGGAGAGATAAAGGATTAGTTGTTGTTGTCGTCATCGAATGTTAGTAAATTCTCAACTTACACACACACACAGAGTAGTTCATATGCCCTATATTTGAGTCCAAGGTTATTATGCCTGCTCTTCAAACAAAAGAATAGATGGCTCATGCCCGTGAAAGAAAAACAAGCAAAATAAAAGTGAGATTCCAAAATCCTAATCCAAAACCGGTTTCATAGATGAAGTTCTATGTTCTATGAATCTGAAGGAGAGCTTACACGAATAGGAACAATACTAGCTATAACCAAAATCAATTTAGAAAAAGGCAAAGTAATTACAATGGTGACACGTATATTTATTTTTCTGAATTAGTAACATGTAGACAAATTGAATATGATAACATTTATACCATCATTATTCCTAAAAAGAGAATAGTGACTCATATAAGATTTATAATCTTTTGTCATGTCGGGTGACAGGCAAAATGTACCCATTCAGCTAAATCACTAAAACTTAATATTGGCAGAGGTATTCTCTCCCATGCCTACCATGTGGTTTGTGGCAATGAATATCTTGGTACACTTTAGCAATCAGTTAATCATGTTGAGATGAATTCAACTAGTGTTTGTTATTTTTTATAATTTATTATTTTTTAAAATTCTAATTCAATTGATTATTGAATTGCAATGAGTATCTTGGTACACTTTAGCAAGCATCCAACTGTGTTGAGATGAATTCAACTAGTGTTATTTTTTCGTAATTTATTTTTGTTAAATTCTATCAATTGATTATTGAATTGCTATAATCTAATTTTTAAAAGTAAACAAGATAAGTTGAACAAAATTAGCAAGTAAAATTTATGTGAATTCATCTCAGCATTCATTGAAGTAAAACAGTTGAACAAAACTCTTCTTTGTTTCAATTAATCCATATTGTCTTGTTTTAAGAAGTAAAAAAAAAAAAAATCAACACAACATATTACTACAAAATTTTAATTCAATTGATTATCAAATTGCTAAGTCTTATTTTTAAGTGGAAGATATCAAAGGAGTAAAGCTTATTGAGATTCATCTCAACACACATTTCGATGTGTATCAAGTGTTGGCATAATATAATGCTAACACTGTATCATTCGTTTTGGCTTGGGATCAAAACCCCAACAAAAATATATTTTAAATATTCTACCAGACTATACAAGCTTAAACTCACATGTGAAATATATTATCTTAAATACAATAAAACAGAGTGCCTCTTGCAAAGCATGGTAAAGATGTGTACAATAGATCCTTCCCCGAGACTCAATATTGGCGGGAACTTCGTGAACCGGACTTCCCTTTACAATAAAATAGAGTCATTGTAAAAAGCATGTGTCAAAAATAAGGTTTTGAATCTATAGGTTTTTGATCTTGAGTGTAGAGTCAAGGAATTGTGAGTTTCTATCCTCTTTCTTGATCACCATGAAAGTGGCAGTAAGTTGTTGCTGTAGGATCGAGTTGACCGGCTAGAAGGGGGGGTTGAATAGACGGTTAGAAAATTGAAGCGGAATGCACTCGTCTC
>JBBMKF010000028.1:778695-791974 GCA_037834155.1 Curcuma caesia | reverse complement strand
AGTCCCCCGGGATCCACAGGTGGAAAACGGGCCACGTGGCTCGTGAATACAGCTTATATAAAGATTTTTGGATAAAAATCGCGCTTTTTTTTTTTTCAAATGTGTCAGATTTTTTTTTATAAAATAGCGCCCGATTTCACTATTTTAGGAGATATATGTATTTAAATATTTTTTAATATTATTCTATACTATTTAATATTATTATCTCTTATTTAAATTTATCATTTAATTTTTTATACAATTCATAATTATTATGAGACGATTCAAAAATTATAACAACTAAATAATTCATAGTTATTACAACTATTATAATATGATTTTATCTTATTATATCGGAAAATATTTGTATCATTTTATAAAGAAATTAGTGAGGTGGAATATTATTTTGATAAAAATAAAATAAAATAGGATGCTTTTTTTAAGATAATGACGGTGGATATTTCTATATAAAGTATTTTTGATGTAATTAATTGATGAGAATTATAAAGGCTAACTTTTGAGGTAATGAAAGTGACCATAATATTATCTCTCATGCAAATTATGTGAAAATATATTTTTTTACAATACAAACTGTGAAAATGTGAAAATATTAGTTTTATTCGATGACAAAAAAACTGTGAAAATAAAAAAAAACATCATCTGGCGGTGAAATAATTAAAAAAAAACCTACTTGTCGTAATAGAGTTCTGTCATAAATTTTTGATAAAAATATGTACCGTTCGATTTTAAAATTAAGATAAAATTCAGACCGTAAATTGAATGAGTGATTTACTTTAGGATTTACGATTTAGGATAGGATTTAAGATTTAAAATTTAGGGGTTTAGCGATCGACCGTTGATTTTAAAATTGAACGGTCCAGATTTTCATCATAAATTTATGACGGAAATCTATTACGATAAGAATCTCAATTGAAGTAATTATAAATCCAATCATTCTCTTTGTGGTAATTAATTAATTAATTAATGGGCATCAAATTATTTGGGCCCCACCTGAGAATCTAATGCCACCACCCACTTTGTCGTACGATATCTTATCCTTCCCTTTCCACTTTTAATCAACTGAGTAAACAGAATTTGATTTTGACAAAGTTTATTTTCATTTATTAAGATCTTATCGTTAATGCAACAAGCATAATCCTGCAATCCCGAAATTCAAGGGAAGGCGAAGGCGTCGTCGAGCCACGACGAGTAGTTTGGCTCCTGCTCGACGACGTTCTTCTCCTTCGTCTCCCTCCCGCCGTCCGAGGAGGGCGGCGCCGCCGCCGGCTTCAGCAGAGTCCGAATAGCACTCCGGAACCAGGCGACGCGCTTCCGGTGGCGGATCCGCCGCAGCACCACCTCCCTGTCCAACGACCGCGCCTCGCCTGCCGCCGCCTTGAGGCAGAGGCAGCTGCTCACCGCCGTGGCCGGGAGACCTAGCGCGCTCTCGCCGCCGTCGGCGGAGGGAGGAGCTTTGCGGGCGATTAACGAAGGCATGAATTATTAGATTTACAGCGATGATTAGTGGAATTAAATGGAATTAGGACCGTGTGTTTATAGAAGAAGCCTGGAAGGGGAAAGGGAAGAGAAAGCCGGGTTCGGATGGATCGTGCAAACCCGTTAACCCGTCTTCAAGACCCGATATTAAATTTCAACGTTTGCTAATTTCCTTTTACAAAAAAGACCGTCGTCCTGTCGCTACTGTCTCGCGTACCCGTTCAAACGCTGAACCTGCGGTGCTCATGCGGTCCCCACTCCGAGATTCTCTCTGGACTCTGGTAGACGCGTCGTGTATTGGCCCCACCGTCGTCCTTCTTCCAAGTCCCAAGTGGCCAGCGTGGGCCCACCTCTCTCTCTCTCTTTCTCTCTCGCTTTACTAACCAGCAGTTGCTTCTCTGCTTAACTTTCTCTCTCTTTCATTCTCGCGCGTGATCCCAAAGGTGCTGCCTTTTTCCCCCTTCTCTCGTCTTTATCCGCCAACTGAGGATCGAGGCTAGGGTTAGGGTTGCGCTTTGCTCCGGTGATGTCCCGCATTTCCTAGCGGCTCCCCCGATCGATTCCCTCCTGCCGGCTCTCGCAATGGCCCGCCGCCTCATCAAGGCGGCAACGCCCGCCGCCGACCCCGTCGACTACTCCTTCGCTGTGGAGTATCAGGGTCCTCCCGTGCCCTATGACCTCCCGCGCGCCTTCCCCATCGACGTCGACCGCATCCCCCTCGCCTCTGTTGCCCCGACCTCCGCCGCACTTCCCGACCTTCCCGTCGTCCACCCGCTTCCTTCCCCCTCCTCCTATCGCCCTATGAAGCCGCCCCAGCTGCTGCCGACAGGGCCTGCCATGCCTGCCGCTGTCTCCATCTCTGTCATTGAGAATCGCGCCTCTATGGAAGGCCTCGGCGCCGATGAATATGTTGAACCTGGAAGCTCCGGCGTGCTCGGCTCGTCCAGCTTGGTTGACCCGTCGACCGAGCTGTCCGAGGTCGTCGACAGCTCTGGCGCTGTTGGGTTCTCTGACGAGTTTTGCGACGGGTTTGCTTCGGCTGATGACATGGCGCCGAATCGGCTCTCGACGGAGTCGACTATCAGCATGGAGTTTGGATTCCAGTCATCTGCCTCCGGAGATGAGCACGATGAGGCGGTCGCTGTGCAAGCGAAAAAGGCGTTGCTTGTGACCTTTCAGGAATCAGGCCGGTCCAGTTGTTCCATGTCTCCGGCAATAGTAGACTCTCCTCAAGAAAGGTCGGAGGAAATGGAGGTAAAGATAAAAAAGGGAGCTTGCTATAAGTGCTTGAAAGTAAGCCGTTTCACGGAAAGAGAATCTTGCTTGGTTTGCGACGCTAAGTACTGCAGTGGATGCGTGTTGAGAGCCATGGGATCCATGCCCGAAGGGAGGAAGTGCATTTCCTGCATTGGTTCTCCAATACTGGAATCGAATAGGGAAAGGTTGGGGAAGAGCTCCCGCGTGTTGAAGAAGTTGCTCAGTTCCCGGGAAGTTCAGCAGCTGATGAAGATTGAAAAGAGCTGTGAGGAAAATCAGCTCAAGCCAGAAGATATTTGTGTCAATGGAAAGAAACTCAGCATGGACGAGATGGTCCTGTTGCAGAGCTGCCCTGTCCCTCCTCCAAAGTTGAAGCCTGGGTTCTATTTGTACGACAAAGTATCTGGTTACTGGGGCAAGGTAAGCTACCTTTTAAATTGTGTTCTAGATGTGGGTCTGTTTCTTTATGGAAATGTTCTGTTTTCATTAATATTTTTATA
This sequence comes from Curcuma caesia, assembly GCA_037834155.1. Taxonomy (NCBI): domain Eukaryota; kingdom Viridiplantae; phylum Streptophyta; class Magnoliopsida; order Zingiberales; family Zingiberaceae; genus Curcuma; species Curcuma caesia. The sequence continues at coordinate 788,741 of JBBMKF010000028.1, read as the reverse complement.
GCGCTTTATTCATTTTTTTGTCGAAATCAAGCATTATATTGGTAAAATATTAAATTTATATATATGAAAGTTGGTGAAAAACTTTTTTTTATATTTTTCTGGAAAACAGAACTGAATATAGAAAACAGAGACTTCGACGAATTAAACACTGGATGGATTACATTGTTCATAAACCTTGTCATGACTCACATTATTTGATCTAGATGATTGAGGGAAGCCTGGGCTTGCATGAAAAGGGAATTATAGCCTTGAACATACAAATGAATCGAAATACTCAGACTAGGCATTTGTTATTTATTTTTTAGCAACAAAATGCACAAGTAGTTATGTCTGATAGAATAATGAAAATCACTTTTATAACTTGAAGCTCAACTAGCTTGATAGATCTCATGCTAACACCAACTGAATCAAAATTCCTTCATACAATTTTGTGCATCATCTCAAAGCTGCCTCATTGTCTCTAGATTAGTTTTTATGTATCACTGCCTCATCCAGGTTGAGGCATAGCAATCCATTATAAATGGTTCACATTGCAATTGAATGAACTCAAATAAAGGCAAAATGCAATTCAAAATCGCTAAACTATCCTAGTTGACTATAATATAGCTCGACAACATAATATAGTCATGCCTCATGGATGTGCACCTTGCTTGTATTGATGGTCACTTTTGGGACGAACTTGTTTCTTGATTACCACATTTTATTTCTCTATCATCATTCTCATCAAGTCATGAAGTCTTAATTACTTTGGTCATTGACTATAATCACTTTCTATTCTATTTTTTCTTACTCCTCACATATTTATCTTCAATCAATTCAACTAGTAAAGATATCCATCATTTGCTTCTCTATGTTGGGCCTAATTTATCAGTGGAATGCAGAGGTTACTGTCTATTGTTTTTCTTTTCTAAAAAAATTACTTTATACTGAAGACTTCAAGTACGTAGGATTAATTGCTAACAAGGAGGGCCATTGTGAGATCGACCTGTGATCTCTGTCAAAACCAGTGTGATGCTCTGTCATCTAGGCTAGTAGGCAAAATTAATTGGATGGCTTTGTTCAGCAGAATGTGTTTTGTTGCCCATGATTGTCCTTTGTCGTCTTTGTTGCATCAACTATTTGGTTTCAGTATTAATATGGCTATTTTCAGGAAGGGCACAAACCAGACAACATCATTTCTGCACATTTAAATGTTGGTGGTGCTCTAATGCGAAATGCTAGCAATGGAAATACTGGAATTCTTATAAATGGTCGGGAGATTACCAAAGTTGAGTTGCAGATGCTTAAGGTAAAATATAAGACCATTTATGTTTTTATAAATTTCCACAGATTTAGAAATAACTGTAATTTGCTCGCTCTATAGTGGGCCGGTGTCCATTGTGCTGGGAATCCTCATTTTTGGCTGAATGCTGATGGGACATACCTGGAGGAAGGGCAGAAGAATGTGAAAGGGATGCTTTGGAAAAAGGTAATCAATACTCATGCTTATTATGTATTTTCTTGTATAGTTCATAATCTTCCAGAAATTGATGTTCCAATTACTTTCTGTTTTGTAGACTCGTCTGAAGCTTCTATGTCCTGTTCTTTCATTGCCATTTCCTAGTAAGGTTGCAAATGGTTCTGAGGAAGAGACTAATAACTTGTTGAACCAATCTATTCCTGATCACTTTGATACGAGAGTACTCCAGAAATTTCTGTTGGTTGGGTTCCATGGATCAGGATCTAGTACCATTTTCAAACAGGTACTTTAAATGAGTACCTTATGATCATAGCATGTATTAATTCTCACAGTAAAGCTCGTCTTTTTTTTGACAAATCGTTAAAGTTAAAAAGTAACTTGATTGATTCTATCGATTATCCTTGCGTATGATGGTACAATGGATGGATAAGGTTCTTGTTGAGACTACCATCAATTTGATGTAGCTGTCTGTAGTTGGTGTGACACTTCCTGGTCCGAAGAATAGATTAGGGCTTTCTTACAGGAATTCATAACTGAACTTAATTTAATATATTGTTCTGTAAAGCATGTTATTCTTTGTGCTTTTTTAATGTTATGGTTCTCTGATCTTATGGGCAAAGGATGGCTGGGAGATAACCCATCAGAAGTACTCCCATCCTATGACATACACAATGGAGAAGTTATAGTTTTGGAGTTGTAATTTGTTGCTAGTGATTTAACTTAGAACTCAATGGAGGGATAAGATACATGTAGTCAAACCTAAATAGTCGGGTCAAATACGGCTTTATGATGATGAATTCATTGTGATTAAAGGAGTATAAATAGTTTCCTAATACAACTCCTTGCATTAACTTACAAAATGATTCAAGGACTTCCTCTTACTGCTCTAATATCTAGATCCACTTCCTCTTGTTCAGTTGGCTGCTCCATCTGTCATTTGTGTGCCTTCCATATCCAAAAATTTCCATATCATCAATCCCCTCTTCAATCTTGTGTTTTTAGTCCCATGAACACTCTCTTCCCTTTTTATTCCATGTATTCCGTCGCACTAAAGCCAATACCATAGACTCATGGTTTCTCTAGATACCAACTCATGCTGTACGAAATCCAATCATTCCCTTTGCAATGCCCTACTTCCGTATGAACACAATTGAATTATCATGATCCTCTTGCAGATCAAATGTGCAACAAGATGTGAGGTACAATTTGTATGTGGCTGGCTCTCCTTAAGCTTCTATGTTGTAGCCTCCTCTGTCAACAATCAACCACAACCAATCTATATGATTAAGACCCATGAGTACCTCACTTCTTGTAGAGATTGATAGGACCTCCAACTTGGTGACCTTTTCCAATTAGTTTGAAGGTTCCTGCACAAATCCTGTTTCTTGGTGCTTTCCAAAGTGGTTTGCAAGTTTGATGTCCTTGGGCATGATAGTCACATACTTGACATGGGGGACAAAGTGGTTATCATTGAAGAAGATGATGTGGTAGTCCTCAAGTTCCTTCTGCAGTGCCTATCTTATGGTTGCAGCACAGGCATGGATCTGCTTCAGGTTCTGAAACAAATGGTCATTTTCCAAACTTAACTATCCACTTGTGGCACATGTTGCTGGAATGAAAATTCCTCGATTGGTGTTTGTTAGGTTTCTTCACGAACTGCATAGTTTTCTTTTGCTGGTAATCTTGCTTGCGTGCTCTCTGGGTATGCAACATATATTCAATAGTGTAAGAGAAGACACGGGCAATGATGGGCAAGCCTCCAACTAGATGACCCGGTTCCATTACTTAGTTTGAAGGTTCCTGCACAAGTCCAGTTTCTTGGTGCTTTCCAATGGTCTGCAAGTTTGATGTCCTTAGGCATGATAGTCGTGCATTTGACATGGGTGAAAAAGTGGTTATCTTTGAAGTGGACAATGTGGTAGTCCGTGAGTATCTTCTGCAGTGCCAATCTTATTGATTGCAGTGCAGGCAGGCATCTGCTTCAGGTTCTGAAATAATGGTCATTTCCCAAACTTAGCCCTCCATTTTCGATTGGTGTTGGTAAGAATTCTGCATGAACTGCATAGTCATCCTCTGTTGAGAATCTTGCTCGTGTGATCTCTTGTATGCAACATAGGTTCGATAGTTTAAAAAAAAAATTTCTCAGTCTAAAGGTTCAATAATTTTTAAAAAAAAATTATTTCGTATCTAAATGTTCAATAGTTTTTGGGGGAGCTCTATAAATCAGATTGCCTTGCTCTGAAGCCAATCTTATGATCATAAAAGTATATTTATATAGTAGATGGCCAAAGGAGTGGCAGAACTAAATAACAAGAATTCTGGATCATATGAGATAGGCAAAGGAGAGGATAGAAAATGAGTTGTGCTCGACCCTGGTCTATTAATCAAATACAAACATTATTAAAGATTACACAAGTGTCTCACAAATCGATCCAATAAATTCATTCTATTCCCACCCAATTCTCTCCCTAGATTACCTCAACATGTAACTGAAATGAACTGCCTAAGAACTTACCAACAGACGTGATTGAAAATAAATATGAGATAAATAGCATCGCAACTTTGTATCTCTGCCTATATCCAAACTTGTCTCCTGAAAGTACTAATTGGTCCTAGTTTCTCATGCTCATGTGGTTGTCTCCATCTCCCAGTCTGCTCCTTCAATACACTTGGTGCCATCTTGTCAAGAAATCTCCATGTCATCACTCCTACCACCATCTTGTTCTTCTCTTGAAGCACAAAATAAAGGTACCTTCAAGAATTGGGTCTTTGCATCTGTAGTTGTAACACAATAGATGCCATAGTACTAGAAGCCCTTAGTTTACACTGCATGAACATCCCATTCCCCTTTTTCCTGGTATTAAGACTCACTGCCATATAACAGTGATATCTGGGGATACATCCATGCTGCCTGTGAGGGCTATCCCTTTCCTACATGAGTATGCTTCCTAGCGAACACAAATAGGGCTCCTTTGCAAGACGCACAAACCTCATGATTGTTTTGTGGATCAGATTTACAACAAGATACTAGCCAAAATTATTGTGTGAAACCCGAGTAGGTACTTTTGTGTGTCCTTGGTTCTCTTTGCAGTGGTTGGCAAGTTGGGAATTCTCAGGTGTTATGGCAGTGCACTTGAAGTGGGTGACTCAGATGTTGCCCTTGAAGAGTCCATTAAGGTAGGCCTTTACTGCCTCTTGTAGTGCCAACACATCATACTTGTGGGTGTGTGTAGCCTTATTGAGCTTCTACACCATCTCCCATACCCATTGTTGGAATGACAACACCTCCATTCCCTGCTAAGAGGCAATGTGATTTCTTGATTGATGGTACAGTTACCTTGAATCTTGTCATCATGTGAATTCTAAGCATGTGGCAATTTGGTAGAGTTATTTGAGAACTTATTCTTAGCTGCAATAACCAGTGACCTTGCTTTGATACAGTTGATATGGACTTTAAGTTGCATGGGTAAAAGATGGCTCAGATGGGATAGCATGTATAACTCTGGATCATATGAGATGCTAAGGGATAAGATAAAATTTTGAGCTGTGATTTGCTGTTATTCTCTTATATTGAGTATAAGTGGGCTTATAGATAACAAGAGTTTATTAGAACTGGATTTCATACCCATTATTTTCCTCATACAACTCCCTTTCCTCTTATTACATGGATATGTAACTGAACATGAATTGTCTAAGAACTCCACTAAAGAACATGACAACTCCAAAATTATTTGAAAAAAAACATGTTTAACTCCTGTACAACAATTCTACTTGATCCTGAATTTAAAGGTAATTGGCACTACTTCCTCCTCACGTGGTTGCCTCCATCTTCCATTTGAGCACTTCCAAAATGCTTTACATGCCACACAATCTTATTCTGAATTGTTAATATCACTATCCTGATTTGACCATTTATAATTGCTTGCCAGTAAAAAAATATTTCTATTTAGATATTGAAGTTATAGATACCTTTTGTTAATGTAGAATGATAGAAAACTAGGTCACACCTAAATTGTGGCTATGAGCCTATGAATGCCCTTCATGAGTTAAATCTTTTGGTTGGCCCATGGTATTTGATTGCTTGCCATCAGAAAATGGTTATTCCAAAACTAGTGGAATTTTGAAGTTGTAAAAGTAATTAATCCACACTCCATATTCCATTTATTAACCAGTTTAATTAGTATAACATAAGTGGAGGCAATTTACACTGGTTTCTAGTCATTAATTTTGGTTTCCCAATATTGTGATTTTCTTATTAAAATATGATGTAGTTCTTGGAAGATGTCAAATTGATTTTCTTAGTTATGCTTGCTATATTCTATTTTTATAGATAACTTCTCATTTTCTTTCCTATTTTATCAGGCCAAGTTCCTTTACAAAAGTGTGCCTTTCTCTGAGGAAGAGCGACAAGATATCAAGCTTGTGATTCAAACCAACATATATAATTATCTTGGTCTACTGCTTGAGGGACGTGAACATTTTGAAGAAGAGATTTTGGCTGAGAGAAGAGAAAAACAACAATCGGATTGCTCAGGTACAAAAACAAGAATGATGTGCAGTAGGCTTTGTTTTTCATGCTAGTGTCTTATTTAACAAGTTCTTTTCAACCCATGCTAATAATTTGAGATTGTTTATTTTTACAACCTATAAATATGGTAAAGGCACAAGGAATTCTCAATGCCTAGAAGGTATTTTTGTTCTACTCTGGTGTTAGTAGTCATGCATTTTAGAATATTGTAGTTAACTAAGTAATGAATTTTAGCATCTTTGTCTAGGAAAAAGGCAAGGATCCTTTTACAAGTATTGAAATGCATTAAAAAACACAAAAGTGTCATTTAACATCTTTCTGTGCTGTTTATGAGATTATTTGATTGTATGTTGCATGGTTTAACTGGGCCAATACTGATTCTTAGTGGACTGGTACACATTGTCTGCTATAATGTAAGAACACTTGCACATATCTATTTAGAGGGCTTTCATCCTTCCATCTACAATTTTATGTCTGATGATAGAAATAGATAATTATAAATCTAGACTGTGATCCTGCATGGTTTCTTGTTGAATTTTTGGGGCCAATGCAAAAGTTTTGATAGATTATAAGAATATTAATGGACAATTGACCTTCCTGGTAAGTCTTGTTTTTCCTGCAAAATAATGTTCTATTTCATTGTAGATATAAACTGAATAAAAATAAATTGAGTAATCATTTTCTTTTTTTTTGATAGCGTCTTCATTGTCTTATTGGTTGTGGCTAATGGAATTTTGTTGTTTTATGATTCTTCTGAACTGGAACAAAATGTTTTGATAGGATAAATGGCAATGATGAGATTGTTTTTTTTCTCTATATTAATCAACTTCTATATAAACGTTTGTTGCCTTCATAATTGATAATCTGCAATTTCTGTATAGATCAACATATAGTTTGTGTATTTGATTAAAACTGGATAGTTTTAACAGAACAAAGTGAAAGAGCATTAGTGTGTGAATGAATAGTAAGTACAGGGTGTAGGAAATGACTATAATGGTCATTTTTCCATCTGAGGAAACAATCACAAATTGGCTTCCCTCTTTATTTCCATTCCCTCCTTTTCGCTCTTCACCTTTCATCTCTTAGGAAACACTGTGTTATGGTCTTATACACTGCTATGAAAGGATAATAAGTCCAAGAATGCAAAGAACAAAGGCACATATCACTATAAAGACATGACTGAGCTTAGCAGAGGTTAACCAGCACGGAGCTCCTTTTGACTGCATCCTACATCCTTGTCCTCACCTAGTTCTAGTATTATTGAAGTAAAAATACAAGAGATGATAACCTTAAATAACATGAAATTTGAGGAAGATGTGAGCATTTATGGCTCAGGTGTGAAGGTCTTGCAGTCAATATATTTGTCTGCCAATAAGTTGTTACTTGGTAGACCCACATGTGTGTGAGCACATGAATCTGTGTAATGCCTGACATTCATGCTTCACATTCCAATATGCAACATCAACATCAAAGATCTGTGTTACTCCCAACTGTTTGATCTTGATTGATTCTTTCCTTTGATATGATTGAGATCATCAGTTAACTCATTAGGATTAGATATTCTTTTCGTTTGCTATCAAGATCTAAGTTTTTCTGTCCTGGCTTGGTATTGAAATTGGTGGATTGACGATTTTGCTTCACACTTGATAATAAGGCTAATTGATCTGAGGGGTACCAACAATATTGCCATAGAATATAGGAGCAGAAGGTCTGGTGAGCCAAGCATAACATATGTTCAAATAACTGAGGTTCCAAAGCATATACATTTGCATATATTAGCTTATATATGCAATCAACTAGCCTTTAATACAAGAATGTAATTTTTTTATTGCCTGTGTGGATGATTAGATACATTGCAGAGTTGGTAAATGCTTGCACTAAGGTTGGCAAGCGTTTGTATGCAAGAAACTTGTGACTTTTCTGAGGCCTTCCATCTTCATGCTAAATTCTTATACTTCAGCTTGCTTTAAAATTTACCTATACCTACATATCTGCAATCATGGATCTTCCTATTATTGTTATTGAACATATTAAATGAACACGTGTAGGCCCATTTTTAGAGTGCCTACCTAGTTTTTGCCTGATAGAGATGACAAGAACATTGAAATTCACCCATCTTATTTCTTAGTTGACAAAGTTGATATGCCAATTTTGATGTTCTTTAATAATAATCCAATAAATATGCATTGTTTTTCTGTTGTACTATAAGTTAGATTTTTAACATTGTGAACTGATTCATGGTCCTTTTATATTAGCATTTTATTGTGAGAGAAAACTAGTTTTCAGTCTTTATTTGCTTTGAAAATATGATATTTACAGCTATTGAAGGTGTCATTCAATTTGTCGAAAACAGGAGATATTGCATTAGTCAAAAAGATAAATATGACAGAGTATTCCATCAATGCACGGCTGAAAGCATTTTCAGACTGGCTTCTTAAAGTTATGGGATCTGGCAATCTTGATGCTATTTTCCCAGCTTCTACACGTGAGTATGCCCCACTCGTAGAAGAATTGTGGAATGATTCTGCAATCCAAGCCACATATAGACGGATAAATGAACTTCAATCACTGCCTAGTAATGTCAGTTACTTCTTGGAGCGGGTAACTTTATCTTTATTTTCCTTTTTTTGTTTTTCTGCAATTTGATTCCTGTGACCTCGGCTTAATTAATATCCCAACATGTAAATATGATTTCAGCTATGAAATGGCCTTTCCAATGTAGTACTACAGAAAATGATGTTATTCTCCATACAGATGTAGTGTGTTGGGGAGATTGTTGTTTCTTTGGCAATCTTTTAGGGCTTGTTTGGATTGAGGGAAAGGAAAGGATGGTAAAAAGGGGAGAGTTTCCAATTCTTTGATTGGGATAAGTAATTTGAATGAGCTGGAGAGAAACGGAAGGAGAAGAGTTTCTGTATTCTCCCTCCATTATACATCCATCCATCAAGTCAGGGGAATTTGGATCTGAAGCATTAATATTTTCTTTCCTTTTCATTACCTTACTAATTTGTATCCAAACAAAAGGAACATGTTTCTGCTCCTTTCTCTTGCTGTGCCTTCCTTCCTCTCCACTTTTCTTTCATACTATCTTGTATCCGAACAATCCTTCAGACTCTGCTTTGGAAATGTCTAACTAAATTTCTTGAGCCTTGGTTGGCTGTCAAGGTATATCATCAAGGTATGTTTGTCCCAACTTCTAAAGCTTGGCCCTTTTTGTATTACTAGATATTACTAGAGCTTGGCCCAACTTCTAAAGCTTGGCCCAACTTCTAAAGTTTGTCCCAACACTATATTACTAGATATTCAAATCTATTAAATAATTTTTATAATTAAAGTTTTCCCTGGTCTCTCGAACTCACACCTTCCATTCTGAACTATTCAAGTCATCTCAACATAGAATCTATTAATCACATTTGAACATGACTTCAGAATTTCATTTATTTTTTATTCTATCACCTAATAGTCCAGATAATATATATTTTTTATTTTATCCTTTCTAGTAGCCTTACAATCCATCTTAGTAGTGTTCTCATCTTTGCTAGCATCAATTTTTACATGTTGTTTCCTAACAACCAAATGCTCTAATACTGTCATAATCTTATATAACTTTAATTATTGCACAAGGAGCATTACAACGATCAGACAAGACTCAGTATAGACAAGGCATATTCATTATTATAATATATGATTTAAAATTTTATGCTGGGGTTGGGGATTTCATATTATATATTAGTTTATTGAGAATATATGACCATGTTTGCACCATCAATGTAGTTCAAAGAGAATTCCTTGCATTCATGTGTAAAAGGAGAATAGTTCATTCATATGTTTGATAACTGACTATGCTATTAGTCTTACTGAGAGAAGAAAGAAAACTACAAGAAATTTTATCAAGAGCATAGAATTAACTCTACAAAATGGATAAATTATTTCTTTAGAGCAGCAACTAGACTAGGATGTGAATTCAACAGAAGTTTAATAGTAAGATATGAGTATTCTATTATCATTCAAACTGTCTTGTGTAAAGCAGAATCCTACATTGTGATTATCAAATTCTAA
>JBBMKF010000028.1:739696-774244 GCA_037834155.1 Curcuma caesia | reverse complement strand
AGGTCCATGTTATCAGGGAAATTAAGAAGAAGAAAAATAGTTGAACATATCAAAATCATAATCGACCTGTTTCTAGGCAAGGTTAATCACGGTTCCGATAGTTTAAACAGTTTAGTAGGTAGTCCTATATATATATAAGATCTTTAACAATGTGGGTATGCTTGGATTGACCTAGGAGGACTAAATTCAGCAAGGCATTTGGTGCTTGGATCATCTAAAAAGTGCCTAATTAATAGTGAGTATACATATTTGAATCAACTAATTTGGAGGAGCTCAAGGTCGAAGATTTGATTAAGTAGTTTGGTGTGTCTACCTCGTTTCAAAATAATTACAGTGATATGTTCATGTTCGAAATTTAAATAGATATTATTTCGATTAAACATTGTGGATGGTCAAGCCATCAGTCAATGAATTGTCCGATGTGTGCGATTTCTTGACGGGGCTCAAAGGAGAAGATAATAAAGATCTGAAATAAACTTCAATAGGAGGTGAGAATGGTGTCGGGGAGTCCTAACAAACCACTCTATTGATCGAGTTAATATCCGTGGAAGGAAATAGAAGTATAGGAGAAGAAGAAGACGAGTATATATAGTTGCTCAAATTGCCGAGAGAAAGTTGTTCGTACCTTACGAAATGTTTATATACTCACGAAGAACGTCTCTCCCCGTCGACCTAAAAGAGATCAATAGTCGAGGCTCAAATAGACCGGCTCTAACGACTGCTGACCTGAGGTCCCAACATAAGACATCTGGGGACCAAATCTGCCAGCCTCGTAACCGCTCTGCGGCGCGACAGACGCTGATTATTTTTACCTTTTGGCTTTATGCATAGGTACGAGGGTATTCAGGAGACCAGGTCTAACGACCTCATAACCACCCTGACCCCTTTGTAGACACCGCACCTTTGGAGAATTTTGATAGTTTCTGTATAAGGCGAAGGGTGGCAGTTAAGACCGAGATGGCCAAGACCGAGCGGCTGAGACCAAGATGGTCGAGACCGAGATGGTCGAGACCAAGATTTTTGAGCCGGACGAGATTGCTTTGGAGACCCAAGTGAGGTCCAAGACTGAGCCCATACTGAACCTAAAATACAGCCCGAGTTGGAGACGACAACTATCTCACCCTGGTGGGATTGTTTCTCTCGGATTCATGTTAACTCATCTTGCTAGGTCAGTCTAAATCCTGACCTTCGCTTGACTCTTGACCTTTATCCTAGAGGAAGTCATGTCATATTGACACCTGCATTGCATCAGATACAAAAGATGTGGAAAGGAAGAAGACTCTATTATAAATGAGACTTTAGTTCCACGTTAAGAGTTTCATGATATTATAATTGGTTAATAATGCATCGATCACAAATATATTGAGATTATGGATAGAGACTCTTTCTCACTGACAATTCTCTTTTGGTTTAGTAGTTGTATTCATCAACATTATACATTGGAAGACTCTCTCTATGCCTGGATCCACAAGGGTGTAGTTGTATTCATCACAGTATCAGTGACCTTCCAATAATATATGGCTTGCCCAGTAATTCATTCTCCATTAAAGTACGTAGATTAATCTTTGAACTTCCTCAATCGCCCCAGAGCTACAATGCGGAGCGATACACACGTCATTTGTACTTTTGATTTATCCTGATAACTAATAAAACTTTTATATAAAATCGGATCAATCATGATTAATAATTGAAAACATTAAATACATAAATTATAAAAAAAATAACAACAATATAATGATGATATAACTCAATCATAGAGGAAAATCCTCTAGATTCATCCCCCCACGGAGGACCTACTACTTTTTCTGTCTTGAGGTGTCTTGATGTGCTACAACACTTGAGTCGCTTTGAGCCATCTCATTTATTCAGTGAATGTCTTCTTCCGATAAAGAGGACCTTTTGCAATCTTTTCCTATGAATCGACCTATCATCAATCATTATTAATCCCTCTCTCAATCTCACAACTTTGACCGCCCCGGGACAATGCCGTAGAATTCAACGCCGTTCAATATCGTCGTCGATCCTACGATGAAATATAGATAGATAAATCAAATATATAATAGATTCTTAGAAAGAAGAATATATTTTAAGATGGTGAAATTCTTAGAAATCAACTCGAAAACATATATCTTTGTGTCCAAATACTAGAACAAGATGATTTATTCTAATAAAAACTTAGATAAAAATTTTAAAAAATATTTTTTTATTAGCATAAAAGAATTTTTATTTATTATTAAAGTAAAACTTCTTTCCATCTTATTATATGTAATCATTGAATCATAACTATTACAATATAAAACATAATAATTTAAATATAATTATAATAGTTACCAATCATATCTATTACATAATTATAATAATTATGATTCATCCTATTTCAATTAAATAGTTATAAAAATTACAATCTCATAATTACTATATAATTATAAATAATAGATACTATAATATAATAACATTGATTAATATTTATAAAAATAAAATATTCATATTATACTATAATATAATATTATTAATATTAATATAATTGAAATATTTATATTATAATAATTATGAAACTTAATTATTATAACAACGTCTAAAAAAATAACTAAAAAGTACTTTTAATCATTCTAATAAAAACGAGACTTTCTTTTAATTTTTGCTCCAAAATCTTCGTTGCAGCAGCGGCGAGCTTCCTGCTACCTGCTGCCGCTGCACGCACGCAACGACAAGCGTGCGCAGTCGAGCACGAGCTTGCAGTATCAAAATTTTGACATGCAGCTGTTCGGAAAAATGCCCATGTGAAAAAGAACACACACGCATACATAGCAGCAGCAGCAGCACTGCAGCAGCGTCTCGTTCCGAGAATTAGAATCCCAACGCACATACCCGATCCCTCTCCTTTGCATCGCGCAGGGAATCCATGCGCTTTACTGACCTGCTGCTTTCACCTGCTTTCACCAGGCTCGGGATTACAGTTCTTCTTTTGCGACATCAATGTCGCAGCTGAGCTGCGGTTGTTCTTTCAACTTTTGCTGGGTTTGCTTGTAAAGCCCTGCGCCATCTCTTGTCCTTTTGTTTTGCTACTCTGGCTCGCACTCCCTCTTAGTTCCCTTGCTCATTAATGCACTCAATACCTGGCTGGCTGGCTCCACGTCTATTCGACCCCATCATCTCCTCCTCCTCCGCCTCTCTCTCTTCTTGTTGTTATAAATCCTAGAACGGGCACTGAACACATCGAACAATTAACTCCCCTTCTCTCGAAATGGGACTTCTCCACTGGATCAGCTCTCTTCTTTTATTTATACTCCTTTTCTGTTCCACTGCATTCAACCATTCAGTTGACGGTAAGCTTCTTTAATCGAACCCTTCTCTCTCTTTCTCCGAGTCGTAAAGTTTTAATAAGCTTTGCTTTGTTTGCAGGGCGATCGTTGTTCAGGCTTCTGGAAATTGCAAGCGTGAGTCCTTTACTATACCAATAGCTTTATGTAATTAATTAATTAACCTTGTCGTCTATCAATTAGCAGGGTGTTAGAGAGCAAAAGGCGAGAGCTTTGATTGGGTCGAGGCCTCCAATGTGCGAGAGAAGGTGCAGAGGATGCAGCCACTGCGAGGCAATTCAAGTGCCTGTAATCCCGCAAGCACTGAACAAGACCGGAAAGAAGGAATCCCTGGCCATGGCCATGGCCTCCGATCTGAGGGGCGACATCAGCTCCAATTACAAGCCCCTGAGTTGGAAATGCAAGTGCGGAGACTTGATATTTAACCCTTGAATTCGATACGAGATTGACGAACTGTAGATAATATACAGTTCTAGCTTGATGATGATATCGCAGCTGTTCTATTTCCTTATCTTCTTCCCCTTATTTCTGTGTGGGCTTGGAGCTTCGTCCTTGGCACTCATTTGCTTCGCAGAGATCGATCAAAAATAGAGGGAGACTAGGTTGACAGAGGGTCAGCGAGCGAAAAGACAGGGCAGGGCACGAGTTTTCCAGCGAAATGCTCAAAGTGCACGCCATTCCTTCTCCACGAAACAGTGGCCGGCCAGCCAATCAGTAATCCATCTCGCCTCCTTGCGAGATTTGGGTGCAGTAAAGCTGCGGGTGATATCTCGATCTCTCGTTTCAGACTGTTGCGTTGGCCTTCGCGTCGTCAGAAGGCATGGCTCGAACTGTGTGCATCGATGAGGCATTTCATTGATGTCATCACAGCAAAAACACAAGGCGAGGCGAGGCAAATTGAAGAGGATCTCTTTCTCTCTATCTCTCTCTTTTGCTCTGTTTCTTTGGGCATCAGCCATGCACGCAGGCTGCTGCTGTCTGTGGCTCTGTTGTCCTGATCCAAGATTCCAAGATTGGGAGGAAAAAGATGAAAGGAAAATAAATATATTTGTTGATTAATTATAAAAAAAGACTTAGAATAATTCAATACGAACAGCTATGTTGATGGTCGTTATGTGGAGGCCATTGACCATTGGTCTGGGTTTGGATAGGAATGTCCATGCATGATGTTGCATGGTCAGGTTGGCAGAGGGCCCGGTATGATCAGCGTACGTGTTGAATATTGACTGGTCAAGATGGATATGATAAGATTCGGAAAGAAAAATCTATCATCGATCTCCTCTTTCTTTTTATTTTCATCTTGGTCGGAAATTTTATTTCAACATCTGAGCGATTGAGTTAGGATGGCAAAGTCAGACAATACACTCCTACGTTGTGATCAATTACAGTTTTTCGATTTACTTCCTCATAAATAATCGTGGGACCAATTGTATGGGACCGCTAAGGTAGCGGATTCCACCTTTTACATAAGAGTTAGGATACCTTCTTTCTCTTTGCAATTTCGTAGGAGAACCATTGTCTCACGATAGGTCATGGGTATTGTGTGATTCTGTCAACGTACAAGTTTGATATCCGATGACTCATTTGGATATGATCTTTAAGTAAGAACATCTAGTGTGTTTGAAAGCTATAGGAGATTAAAAGCTTGTGAAGAGGAAGATCTTTTAGTTCTCGAGTGGTTCTAGAGTAGAGGTTTTTTTTTTAAATAATCCATATTATTTTATAAAATAATCCAATTAGTGTCATTTGACAACCATTAACTTCCAAATGAGTGCAAGTGAAACCTCATTTTCCACTCATAATAATGCCGAATTTGAGAGTTAATTCTTCCTAATTAAAAGCCCTTCCTAATTTGTGGTAATACATTTGCACTAAACTAACTCACTTTCTAAATATATATTTTTAAAATCATAGAATGCAAAGTGAAAGTAATCATAATTTGAAAAAAAATACTAAACAACTGAAGCAAGAATCAAACTCTTTTTATTTTAAAAAAGTTTGGAAGACTGTAGTTGACTCTAACTAGGAGAATTTCTGATGACTGAAAATAAAAATGAAACAAAGAAGATCAAAGTTCTACAGTGAAGAACCAGGAATTCAAGCAAACACTATGGCAAAGTTTCCAGCGCATTTTTCACCATTTTTTGACAGAAAATAAAAAGAAGAGACAAGTCGACTTTAAGGAAATTGCAGATGGAGCTCGATCGATCAAATCCGATCGAAGAAGGGGTTGCCGGAGTAGCAGTGCTCAGCATCATCTGGATTTGGCTCTGTCTCTTCCGCCGCAAGATCAGAATCTGTCACTGGAATCACATATCCGCCGCCGCCGCCGCCTGTAATGGCTATGGAGTTAGCAAAGCCTCCTCCATGGATGGAAGCTTGATTGAGGTACACTCCTCGATGAACAGAGGTCAAAATGCTCATGTAGTTGTAAGCACCAAGAACTCCTCCTCCATGGAAGGGAGATTCGTTCACATATCCTCCTCCTCTGAGGACAGGAATTGGGCTCTCCGGTGCAGAGAAGGCGTCGCCGCTGCTTCCGATTCTGGCCACAACGGCGTTTCTGCCGCCGGCCGCGCTGGTGCTGCCTGCACCGGCCATGCTCAGGTGCTCCCTCAGTCGGGCTTCCGCGCGGAACTTGATATTCTCCATGAACTCCATCGCTTTGAGGAGATCCTGGCGCCCCATGCCGGCGATGTTGTCCATCCACTCCAAGCCCTTTATGGCCTCCGCGCGGCGTTGCTCCAGGGCCGCCCGCTGCGCCTTGATCTCCTCGAATTCTCTGACCACCTCCATCAGCTGCTGGTTCAGCTCCTTCACCACCTGCGGTTAACCGATATCAGTTCTGAGTACGTTCTTCTTAAAAAGCTAGCGCCGGCGAGCGAATTAACTGACCTGCTTTCGTTGGTAGATTCCGGCCATCGCGTTGGGCATCCTGTAGTGGTCGCCGGAAAGGAATCGATCCATGATGGACATGACCGACGGGCTGCCGAAGGAGTGGGGCCTGCCGGTGGGGGAGAAGACCACCACGGCGATCTCGACGCCGCAGAGGGTGGCGAGGTCGCTGGCCTTGGCGTAGATCCCGTTCCGCCGCTTCGAGAAGCTAATGTAGCGCGCATCTTCGTCCTCGATCTTCTTGATCTCGATCTTCTGCTTGCCCCTGGTCGTCTTCCTCCCCCTCGCCATCGCCGCTAGCTAGCTCCGGCGACTGCTTGCGGCTCCATTTCAGGTTTAGGCTATTTATAGACGAGATTGTCCGACCAGCTGCCAAATTTGGAATGCAATTCACGAATTCAACGTTCAAAACAAATATATTTATATATATATATATATCTTCTTTTGGCAGGCACTCAGCTTTTATATGCCTGTTGAAGGCAAGAATTTAGTAAAAAATTCTATTTTAATTCTGAATTCTTCAATGTCTATCTCAAAAATCTATTACATGCCTTCTGTATTCACCTCCACGCAATAATATATATAAAAATACATTAAAATTATTAATTAGATCGTAATGATCTTTGAAACCCACAGATTATCAACCCTAAATTTGGCTTGCATGAACTCTCACACAACCTATTAGCCAGCCGCAAGACTCCAATCACTAATTTTGGAAGTATATAACATCACATTATGCATGATTTATATGTCATATTGAGACAATTTATTTGTATTGTATTCAAGAATTCACAAGGAATAATTGATTTGTGATTATTCTAAGTTTTAAAATAAAATTTTTGGTATTTATTTAAGGCTTGATAGGTAGGTTATAATTAAATAGTAATAATCCAGAAATATATTATGTTTAATTTAGTTGGCAAGGAGCTAGAGCTAGTTGGATTAAGACAGAATTTAAGTACTCAGTGAAATACACAGAAATAAAGTGACTATGAAAAAAAAATGAAGAAATGATAATAAAAAAATGTGCATATTGTAGTATCACATACAGTGGGAAAAGAATAAATTCTTTCTCGTTTCTTCACTTTATATTAATCATCAAAAATTAACTCTCGCGATTTTTCTCTTTTAAAAATTTTGCCAACATTTAATTGTGAAAAAAAAACAGTCTTTATATAATTGCGCTCAGATTCTTATCTGTAATTTGTTTTGATTATCATTAAGAGATTTCCATTTAATACATTACTAAATGCATAAATTTTCTTTTATACATTTCCTTTTCTATTATATCATCATTTTTATATAATCATGTAAGCATTATAATATTGTAATAAATTAAATATCAAATATAAAATTTTTAATTTAAAATTCAATAATATTCCCTCCTTTTTAACACAATTTTCGTATAGAAGGATAGGCATGGCCAATTATGATCATCATCATACGATCAATTTGAAGTGATCTGACTACAAAACTAAATTTGATGACATTCAGAGCCAAAGAACATAAAGGTAACAATTTAGAGTACAGCCTTCTAATGCCTAAATCAGAATCGACAGAACCATATGTACAGGAAGTAAGGATAAACAGCACAAAAGAGAAGAGAAATGTACAAAACTAGCAATCAGAGCCCTGGTAGATTAAAAGGCCTCATACCGACTGTATCAAATGGCACAAAATCTGGATGCCTTGACGATGAGTGGCAGAGACGACAATTATCATGCAATCCACGATTGGTACCACCGTAGCTTGCTAGTTCATCATAGGAGTGTTGGTGGCTCGATCCAGTCGTGGAACGACCTTCCAGATTCTGTCTACATGGAAACCATGGTTCTTGCTGCCGAAATCAAAGAGATTATGAGGAAATTTATCACATCTTTATATGGAGATTACTGTTAAAACATGATTTGTGTGACTCCCAGAGGATGTCTAGAAGGCAGACAGCATAATCTAGGGTGGCAAGTAGAAGCCTCTAATTTATTTAAGAAAATGGGGGAAAAGATCATTGATCTAATAACTGCAAATTCATGATGTTTCTGCATTGTTTCAAGCTCAATTAAGTTGCTTGGTATGCTAGATCTACTAAAAATGGTGATGGATGAATTCTTAAAATGGTGTCGTCTAACTCTCCTAGCAGAAATCACCATGGTAGAGATCATGATGTACAAACTATGGAGACATGCATGTTGAACAAAATGAGTACCTTTGGATGATTGAACAAATCCTTGCCAGAAGATGATTGTTCTTTGCTGCAAAAAGCTGGCAGAGATTTCATTGCTGGGCAGAAGCTGCTTGCATCTTGGGCAGATTTTTCAGGTGTATAAAATGACGGACTCAGTCGTCTGCTGGACTGTCTTTCTCCCAATCCAGAAACTAAATGTGAGTGATTGTGTGAGTGTGAATAATAAGAACTAGAGTGTTCCTCCCTGCAGACAGTAGGACTGTTGGTTTGGGATCTCACATAAGCCATGGAGCTACAACCTTGGTGTTGCTGGAAGATGCAAGCATTAGAAGGATACATTCGTGAGTTTGAACTAGGATATATGAATGGCGGGATTTTGGCATGACAACCCACTGGTGATTGCTTCATACTTAGGTAACTTGCTCGCGGAGAAGATACTTCTATTTTGATACCTTGTTTACCAGCCAGATCTGTAATTTGTTGTTCGTCAAGTCCTAATCCCGAAAGCAAATTCCAAAGGGTCCTGATTGCCTCTCTTTGATCATGTATGACTTGGTCTCTCATTGCCATTTCAAAGTGAAGTTCAGTATTTGCCATCCCCTGTATTATTTTTTCAAGCGTCAGATTGGATCATTTATAGACAACATTTATTTGAATATGGCATTCCTTTAGTACTCACAAGAAGTCGGTATTGGCTAAGAATTTGGAGGTATGTTTTGTTGCCATTGTTGTTGATGGCTTCATCAATCATATTTTGTAGCTGATTTCGATGTTTTTCATTGATCTGTATATCCTGTGTGAAAAAAAGAAAATTATTTAGTAAACTAAACTGGCAATTCAAAAGATCTTTGCAGGGGAACCTTTCTATAAGCAGCACCAGCTTCATCATTATCACGGATGTTGTCCAAGATAACTTGTCTCCTTGATCTTAATGCTCGCACAACAGCTCCATCTTTCTCTACACCCTAAATATACAGATAGCTCAGTAGCATAAGTCGATGGGTAAACATTCTAGTATCTTTAAATTACAAGGTCCACAACCATATGTATTTGAAGGCATCTACTTAACAAGTTGAAGGTGAAAAATCAGTCAGGCATAATAAGCACAAACTCATCCAGGTTCAGTGACAAGACAGATCAATGTTTTCTTTAAACAAAATATGTTAAGTGACCAATGAGACCTAGTAAATAGGCATTAGCACTCCAAGGATTTGCATGCTTAGTTTGACGAATGAAAGAATGGATGGCTTAAGTTGGATGAAATGATGACAGGATGGATGGATGAGATACAAGTATTGCCATCGAGTTATATACTTGGATAGATGGATAGGAACCAAAGTAACTTTAAAACATTGATACCTCTTTGATCTTCCCGATTTGGATTGATAAAAAATAAGGTAAGGGAGCATATTCTGATACGTCCATTTATCCATCCTTTCTAGTCCATTCGCCAAAAGTTAATAAAGGGATGGTTAAATCAAATTCCATGCAGTGGTAGTAGTTTGTTTGTTTCTCTTTCTTTTGTTCCATAACAAATCAAATTGCACAAGTGCTTCTCTGGACTGCTAATTTACTAGACTGCTCAGCAAACAAAGCTAATTTACTAGACTGCTCTCTGGTACCATAAGCCCTACGAGCACAAAGAGAGATAAAACTGGGGTATAGTCATTATATACAAAATCAAAAGCATCCGTTGCAACTCAAAACTTAAGTATCATGGAAGTCATAAACAATGAAGCAATTTTCTTTTGTTTAGAATTTAAACCTTCAACTCTTTACTATCTGGCACTGCTATTTTGCATTGTTTACTAGGTCTTCCTACTCCAACTGGGTTTCACTTGAATACCTAATCATTTTTTCACTGTACCAGTTGCATTATAAGAGGAAGTAAGCATCCTCTTGCATGCTATTCTTGTGACTATAAGATCTCTTCATGCCACCATAATGTAAACAATTATCTTGATCTATGTAAAATTTATCTCTCTTATTTGATCTTCTTTGTTTCTGGATTTTCTGCTATTCTTCACATTTTTTTTTGTAGTTTCTTCTGATGTATATAGGGGATGTTTGACTCCTAATACTACTGCCTATGCCCAATAACATACACAACCTGTGATACTAACGGCCCAAAGACAGATTGACTGAGAGATCACTAGCGCTATTTCTTTAATTCATGCACGTTGATGGAAAAAGGGGGAAAACTCTATTATCTGAAAAAAGATTATTTTGTGGATTTATTCAAGAATCAAAGTTTTCTAAAACCTGAAGGTGGATATTCCGATCAAATACACAACTTGATAGCAAGATGAGGGTAAATGGCTCCAGATCTAAGATACTATGGATGTTAATTCACTCAGTGCATCTCTGCATCTCCAAGGTGTAATTGAATAGCCACTAGATTCACAAACAAATATGAATTATCAAGAAAAAGTTAAATAAATAGAAATCAAATGACCAAATGCAAGGAAATATTACAGATGTAACCTCTTGTATGGCAATCGCATCATCAAGACATTGAAGCTCAGAGCGATTGCGTATATTAGTTTCTTCAAGCTCAAACAGAGCCTTCTGTAGATTTATGTGTTCCTGTACATTCTCACTTGTTTCGCGACTTAACATATTCAAACGTGAATGTTCATCGTCCGAAGCCCTTTCTGCAGGTTTTGTGCTCAACTGTGATTCCTTTTCAGCTAACTCCTTTCTGAGTCGGCAAATCTCCATCTGCATAACACAATCAACACATGACTTGTAAAGAAAATCTCTAAACCAATAAGAAAGAATAGCTCTGTCAATTGGTTTACCTGGAGACTATCAATCATCCGTTGGTAGTCTGCAACATGAGTATCAACCGTCCCTATGTTTTTCTAAGAAAGATCAAACATCATCATATTCCAGCTAAATCCATTATTTTGGACCTCAATGTCATGTAAATGGGATATCCAGAAAAGTACCCAAAAAAATGCATTCTAGTTTTCTGTTATATGATGCTATTATTTATGCTTTGTAATTTCAAAAATATAAGGACTGTACACAAACTTTAGTCCCCCTATTTGCCCATTTTAGTAACTGATCTTCATGAAGAAACAGAATAAAAAAGATTAGAATATGAGGAGAAAGTCAATTCAATATTAAAGTCAGTCTTACATGGACTTGGGTTTTGATCTCCTTAGCTCGATCGGCATATTTCAGTGTATTGATAGTGTGGTGATATTGATCATCAGCGGGTGATATAGTTGCAACCATTATTGTTTGACAATTACCACTAAGTCCATCCTTTAGGATACGAGTCAACTTGCTGTGGACAATATTTGGTGTCAATAACTCGATTAACAATTTTGATTGGAAAAAATTGATGCACCTGTTGCGATAAGGGACATATGCAAGACCCTTCTTTTGTTGCTTTCCAAGAGCATTTATGCAATTTGCCAAAGCAAGGAGTGACCTATTGATATTAGCTCCATCCCTCAACTTATGGCCTCCGCTATTAGTCTCAGAAGCCCTTTCACTGCATGGAGAGTGCATAATGAGTAGAGTGTTGTGAGTTTTTCTTGGAAGAGGCAAACTATAGAAAGCTACGTATAGCCATCCACCTGCCAGCAAGATCAACTAATGCAAGTCTTCCACGGAGAACCTGTCTCTGATACTGATTTCTCTGCTTTCTTTTCACACTAATCTCCAGTACTGCATGCGAACTTTACATAAATATTTACGAAAAGATTAGTATAGTGGGTCTGGATGCTGTAGAAACTTAATCATTGAGTGTTTTGGGAGGTGCATGGAAGAATTGAATCATTAAATAAGCAATGTAGCATGGATAGAGGAGCTTGATATCAATAAACATCCCGTTGGCTAGAATTAAATGAAAAGAAAGGATTCAGCTGTTGGATTCTAGTATACAGTAGTATATAACACCAATGAGCACAAAGATAACAAGTTACCGTGATGAGGTTGCATTTGCTTCAGTGCTTTCAGTCTTGCGCCTACTATTTCCAAGATTCAACAATTCAAGAATCTTGTCAGCTGACTGAACCTGAAGAGAGCAGAATACAAACGATATGAAAAATTGTTAAAAATAGAAGGGCATATGAGTCGATTATAATAGCACAATACAAACGATATGAAGAGAAAATTTTCAATACAAGCATGGCGCCAAGCAGAGAAGGTTAAGCACATTGCTGATATTTCAGGTTGAAACAATATGTTATTGCATTACAGATGAATTTTGATCAACAAGAAAACAAATTACTTCCATTATCAGGGAGAACCAGTGAAAAAGGTTGACAGACAATAGCTCAGTCAATTGGCAATTCAAATAACATTGAGATTTACAAGAATCAAACTACCTGAAACAGATCACCATGGGACAACTACAAAGACAACTAGATTAAGAAATAACTCTTGTGGCATCAAGAATAATTATACAAAGAAAACTTATGGTAAAAAACAACTAAAGCAAATTCATTCAGATTGTTTAAGAAATTTAAATTTACATAACATAATAAAACTAAGAAAGAGAAAAGGGGAAAACAACTCTAGTTGCTGCTTTGCTTACAAAAGGCATTTTTTGTACTATGTATACAAAATAGAAAATACAAAGATAAGGACAAGGACCTTAATGCTTCTTAAACCAGCAACTATAACACCATGTTGGGGGTCTTCTCTAAGTTCCAAATGGCCTGAAGATTTTTCAAGCAAATCATAGATAACCTGTAATTGCAGAGGGACAAATGATTTTAGTGTTTGTGAAATTGGAGAACAACAAAGATAAACATTTAAGATTACTAGTGAAGAAAGGGGAACCATACTTCATTATATACTTCGAGATAAGAACAAGATACTTCGAAAATGTCTGAAGTCTTATCCTTCTTGATAAGATCAAATATGGTATGCAAACTAAGGACCATGAGTCCAGGGTCTTTGGGGATTCCAACCATTGTGTAAGTTTTACCACTGCAAAATAGATTATCTGAGATTCTTATCTTAATCAACAAAGGACCAACTTTATTAAAGAGTCAAATCACCTACAAAGAGAATAATGAACAATATATAAACTGAGAAGCAAAATGAAAGCCAACATAGTCAAATGTAAAGTGTCAAGCATATATAATAAAGAGACTGAATATATTTTGTGGTCATATCTACTTTATTTAACCACAATCTTTAGCAAATGAAACAACAGTCCAGGAGATTTTCATTTGCCACGAGGTGTATTTGAAGAGAGGACTAGAACTGGATTGTATTTGTAATTGTAGGAATATACATAAACAAGCAATTATTTTCTCTCTAGGTCTAATTTTGTGGGAAAATGATTATCATTTCAATATTTATTTGCTAGAATAGAAGGGAAATTACTTGAATGAAAAAAAAATCCAGTTGTTTTCAACCACCCATATGTTCCTTGGGTTACTTAGCATCAATCTCTACACAGTGTTTGTTAGTTGTTTCTTAAAAGAATCAAATAGATCAGAAAACAAATGAGATATATGCTGAGAAATTGTAGCTCTTCTCATTGAAGTCTGTCCTACCTAATCTATAATTTACATCATTTATAAATATACATGGTGGGGAGGCTTTTGGCCTTCCCTTCACACAAAAAAAAATGTAGCTCTTGATTCTGTCATTCTTAAGGATCTAGAGCTGCCAGAATCCAAATGAGATATATCATGAGAAATTGCAGCTCTTCTCCCTGATGTCTGTTCTAGCTGATCTCTGTAGCTCTTGATTCTGTTGTTCATAAAAACTTAGAGCTGCCCTGATTACATAACTAGAAATCATTTTTATTGTAATTGGATGATAATTAAAAAGATGGTGAAACCCATATCAAAACATAAATACCTTCCTGTCGAGCCATATGCAAATACAGTGGCATTAAGGCCTTGAATGACACCGGCAATGGTTGATGATATGTTTCGGTAAACATCCTGTTCATGCCAAAAACAATTCCAATGAACAAATGCTAGAAAAGTATGCCTATCAAAGAAATTTGATGAGCATGAGAATAATGTTAAGATGAAAAAGTTATGATACATTGAGACATATATATACACATTAATTTTATAAAAAATTGAAAAATAGCATGATAATGTACGTTGACAAAATTGATTATGTAATTATCACTCAAATCTAAACAGTGACTTTCACAAGCAATATTCATGCATGCTCCCTCACTACAAAAGTGATAACCTTTTCCTGGTGAAGAGATGAAAAGAAAATTAATAATATAAGAAACTTAATGTATATATCCCAGTAATTAGATTCACAACTTTAAAAAAAAAAAGGTGCCAATGCATTTGTAGCATTATCTAGCTAAGCTCTCACATTTGCACATACTCTCTGATGCTCTCTATGCATGATCGAATACTGCTATGAGCTCTAGAAGAAAGTTTGAGCTCTCAAATAACATGTGGAAGAAATAAAAAAAATACATAAAACAGAAACACAAAGAAAATAAATAAATAGCACATACCGCATTGGAGCAACCAGGTCCAAATACATGATCAAAGTTATATCTTCTTTCTTTAGTCCGATTTTGTATGAGGTCAAGATAGTCCTTTGACAGGTCAGGATCTAAGACAATTAAGCTCTGTGAAGTAAGAAACAATCATCATCACGGCTGGACTCCAGAGAGAGAAAATTTTACTTGACAAAGAATAGGGAAAACATAAATAATCTGTAGTTAACACCTTATCATCCGTAACTTGAATAATATGCCTGCACTGCTTTTGTTCTGCTTCAGTCAGTGGCCTACATTTTACTGCCACCTACACAAAGAAACCAGAATGTGACATTATAGTAGCTCTTTTGAAGAATTATCAAACTTTTACTAATCGAAAGGCATACCAATAGACTTGCAGTCCTTTTTGATGATGGAGCTCTAATGCTTGGCATTGCTGATCAAGTTTCGCCAGGAACACCCTCCTTCTGTAGGGGAGCTAATAGCCCAACCGGAAAGGACTTCTGGTTCACTGCTCCGCGATGAAATCAAACAGAAAAGAAAGACGACGGCATCATTTAGGAAAACAAAATTGATTGACCTTTACAATACAGTCAGGCGTCTTCCTCTATTTTCTAGAATCACTCCATGAAACCCTAATCAAACAAAATCTGCTAGAGAAACGTCGCACCGTCGTCTTCAAATAGCAGGACTACCAACCAACCATCAACACTCATTTACCCCCCTAAATTCGCATCTCTCCTCCGAAACTCCAAGTTGCCAACGCCTGAGCACTACGTCTCCGACCGAACAGAAAGATCGCTAAAGTACGCCAAAAACATCCGGCATTGGCTTCCCGAGCTCGCTCGCGTACACCAAGAGCAGTCAGACTCCTCGACCTTCGAAATCAAAAAACAGCCATCATCAAACACAGACCGATACCGAGACAGCATCCGACCCCATCATCTCCGCAAGCGTCCACCGACACGAACGCCAAACGAGCGAGGCTTTTGAGATCGCCCGGAGAGCTCCTCCATTAACTCCTTTCTTTAATGGCGGCACCGGCAGATGCGAGGAACGAGAGACCCGGCAGCCTTTCCGCTGCTCCGCCGGAACACCACACCTCCGCCCGACCAAATGATCCAGCCCGTCCATTTTCATCAAGATCCGTGTAACCGAACGGGAGGGGACGTTTTCGACGACGATTGCACAATGATGAGTAGTTGGTGGGTTCGGCCGATGCGTTCGGTTCCTGTTCGATATAAAATATACAGGTAAGCACGAATTGAAAAATAGATTTATTTTTATATATATTTATATTTTTTTATAAATAACTGAATAGTAGGCGACAACCAATTTATTGTCCTTTCAATTTAAAATAAATTGAGTGAAAAAAATGAATATTTCTTTGAGATTTATGGTATTATGAAAATTAGGGACAAGCTAATAAATGGGAATTAAAATTGCAGCAGGTTGCAGGCACGACAGGTCATCGGAGAGGATGATCCAATTGAAAGGGGAAGCAGTAAATGTGCCTCTCTTTCCCTCTCCATGAAAAGTGAAGAGAGAGAGAGAGAGCGCTTCATGCGTCGGCGGTCCATTTCCCAATCAGCTTTATCTTTTTCTCTTCCTGTTCTTCAAAAGAAAAAAAAACAGAATATTATAAATAATTTAAAAAAAATATTTTTATTTTTTAAAAAAAAAGAAAAAACAGAGAGACAGAGGGGTCGAACTCGAAAGTCGAAACTGTGGTGGGGGGGCCACGACCACCGCATCTTTTGTCTTTGGCTCCGGCTGTCTACGTGAATGATCGAGCGGGGCCCAGTGTCGGCGCTGACCAACCCGCGAATTGTACCCTTTCGCGAGGGGTTACTGCCGGTTATTGAACGTCCGTCCGCCGCTGCACGTGATGCTGGGGGACACAGTCAAACAGGTTGTCTAGCGGTGCTCCAGTATGATTACTAATTTTATATTTTTTTTCCCAAAAATAATTGCATATGACGATTTAAATTTCACATATATTATATATTTAAAGAGTTTAAAATTTTTTTTTTTATATTGGATCGTCTAATTCATCTATATTGTTTGATTTATTTGATTAGTTGGTGGAAATTTTTAATTAATCGGTTTGTACGAGTTATTTGAATTATAAGAAAAATAATTTTGTATGCAAAACTGAAAATTGCAGATCTCGTTAGGTGTGACTTTAAGATACTTGTCAGCATCAGTGTAGATTTAGGATAATGTGTATATAATTTAGGATAAAAATAAAAATAATATTTTAAATTATATAAATAGTCAACAAAAAATAAAAAATAATTTTGCCATGCATTGTTATAAAAAAAATCTTTTATTTCAACATTTTTATAACAATTATAAAGAAGTTGCTAAATGTATAGTACTTATGTAGCAGCTACTGAATAATTATTATAATATAAAAAATTAATTATTTTATTTTAATTAAAATTATTATATATAAAATATTATTATATTAAAATATTTTTTTATTATTTTAATCAAAATTATTTAAATTTTATTAAAATTATTTTTAAATTAGTCAAAATTATTTTAAAATTATTATAGTAGTCACCTGTACTACGGTGTTAGTTGTTATAATATTATAATAATTATTAAATAACTATTATAATAATATTATATTAACTATTATACGTTATAACAACTAACAACTATAGAGTAGTTGATATATATTATAATAACTATTATAATAATATTATAAATAAGGAGATAGCTAATTAAAAAATAAATTACTCACGTCTCTAATTACTTATTTAATTTTAATTGACTATTTCTTAAATATTTTTTAAAATACTTGTGATTAGTCGATTAAATTGCTTAATTAAATCTCAATTTAGCTAAATTATCAAACTTTGTAAACCCCCTAACAATTATATGCTCAGCAAATGAAAACAAAATCCACATATAAAATTTTCCCAAACAATCCATAGGAAGTTTTCCTGCCATGGATGACATTTGAACTTTTCTAGGGAGTTTTATAATCTTTATAATCATACATTATATTTTACGAAAATGAAATATAAGAAAATATTCAAATCAAAGAAATCATTTTAAAATGAATACAAATTCCATTAAAATACAAAATCATTCCCATGGCAGAAAATCGAGAAAGTTCTGTTTGTGAAATTAAAGGTATGGAAGGTCTTTAAAAAGCAATCGAATTTAATAAATAACAAAAAAACAAGGTCCCACCGAGATTTGAACTCGGGTTACTGGATTCAGAGTCCAATGTCCTAACCACTAGACCATGGGACCGCGGCGACAATTTGAACTATCTAAATTTAATGATCATGAGTAGCATTAGTTCATACCTTTTCCATCTTATGCTTCATGGAATGATGTTGAGGCTTCGAGTATACAAAGGAGGAAACAATCCTTCTGAAATGCCACACGTAAAAAAGGATGAAAGTGTACAAAGTTTGCTAATTCCTGTCAAACTTCCACCCTTTCAATCAATTCATGGCATGTAGAATTTTTGACGAGTTACTTGTAAACAATCTGGTCCATCAACTAGAAATAGCAACTACACATTTCTCTGTCAATCGTCAGCTATTTACGGATATACGGAGGTTCAGATTCATGTGGAGTGATCGCGCGTGCACACACATGCATGCATGCACACGCTCTTCTGCAAAAAGGTGAAATCTGTCATCCCAACGGCCCCACACGATCGGCCCCACGACCATTTGTGAGGAGGTAAATCGAGAAACTGCAGTTGGTCACGACGCAGGAGGGTATTACCTGGCTTCGCCAGAATTCGAACCCTTGCCCTCTATTGCATGCACACGCTCTATATCATATATATCTGACTTATTTGAGGATATAAAAAGTACCTCTATGTTCTTACAAATATCTTGTATGTGATGGAGAGCACTGGTTGATTCAATCACTGAAGAGCTACTAAAGAACTTCTGTGGATTTATGGATTACCTTCTTGACTCACCAGCTCTAGAAAATCTGCATGATCATTCATCCCTAATGAGTCAAGTGAAGGATAAATTAGAAAAATCCAAATTTTGGGGTCATCTTCTCTGACAAATTGTGATCTTTGTGACAAAAGGATATGTTGTGAGTGCTTCTCAATAAGCATGCCTATCGCCTTTAACTTTTTTAAAAATCTAAAATCAGTACAAAAGTTCTGGATTTACTAGTTCTTTAGCTAGGAATGCTTTCCCAAACTGCTTTTGACTGCCAAAGCACTGTGGGGCTTGAATAATGTGTTTGATAAACTCAAGCCTAAAGTGCTTTTACTCAAAGCACTGGATTCTCAAAGCCCAGTTTTCCAATGCAGATTACAGAGTGCATTCCAAGAGTTATTTTTCTATTCTTAACTGATCTCACTTTTGATAGGGACTTCATGGACCTTTTGCTTTCTCCTCCCTCAAAAGTCTTGAACACTTAGTTTGAGGTTGATTTCTTAGTGCATTGGTGCATCAATTGGTTTCTCTAATTTTTTAATGTAGCAATTCATCTCTCATTTTCTTTAGCATATTGCAGACTAAGGTACCAAATACCAATGGCAACGTTGGCCACAGATGCTGTTATTGGAACTACGGTAAGAATATCCATTTAAATAATGCTTGATTATCAATATCAATGGTTGTGCAAATTGTAGAAAAGGAAAAAAAACCATTCTTGATCATTTTTGTGCAAGTGATTAAATATTTGTCTGTCATTTCTCATTGAAATTTGCTACATTACATTTGCTGGAGAAAGCTGTGTATTAGTATCCAAATTTATGTATCAAGCAATTGCTTTTTTCTTTTCTGCAGATGTAATGAAGTTATTTTCAGCTCGATGCATGTTCTAAGGAGACTGTGTAATGTAATTTAGGATTGGCACTGCATCCTGAGAGGCCAAAGTATTTCACATTGATGCTTAGTGAGAGCTGTAAAGGAAACTTGATCACTGAAATTTTATTATGAGTTTAGTTAATGAGGCATTGCTGCATGTCATACTGTCTATGCCATTAAATTGAAGGGTTCCTCAGTTAAATAAACACTTGCATTCTGGATCAATAATGTAGTTGATTTAGAGAATTTGCTCGGCTATTCTCTCCTTCTTCCACTGTTTTCGCACAGCAGGTTGCATTTTTCCTTGACCAAATGTCATTTTGGCTCAAGTCAACTCACACTGCACAACTATTTCTATCAATGCTTATGTAGTTTGTTGTCTTAGCAAAACTCTACTGCGGGCAAGTGTTCATAAACCTGTATTAAGATCTCTTCATTCAGTCTAAGAATGAAAAATATGACCTCCCTACTGCAGTCCCTATATCAGATATTTATTATCACTTGTTTATGAATAGAGGTAATGTAACATATGATAATATGAAGCCACTTTATTTGTTCCATCTAAGCATTCATCTTGTGTTCTTTCTTTTTGCCCCCATCCCATCAAACAAGTCATATGATTTTCTTCGTAGCATTAGAAAAGGAGTGTGTGCTGAAAGACAGGGATTTATACACCTTGATGTCCTTTTCTTCCCTTCAGGATACTGCTAGTCAAGCTATATATTCTCTTAGAAGCTCTCATGCTGTAGCAAAGTGGAAAATGAAAATTGAAGTTGAATATAGATGAAATGGTTTTGACTATGGTATATAATAGTAAACTACTTTCAGGTAAATCAAGGCAGAAATAAGGACAATCAAACACTGTATGAAGTCTTTTTGCTACTTGGTCGATCTCATTTTGGTTAATCTCTTGTTTGTTTTTACAGTGCAATATTGTTCTGTCTCAAGTCTCAACTGCTCTTGATATTCAAATCCTGTATGCATAGAGCAGAGGGAGGAAAAGAGTACTGGTAGACATGGATAGTTCACAAATTTCTGAATGTCTCAATATCCTTTCGGATAAGACATGATGAATTCATTACCCACATGGTAGGAGGAAAATTAGGGTATTTATTAGATTAATGGGAAGTTAGGGAGGCATTAAGGAGTGAGATAAAGGCATTAAGAATGATGAAGACCAGGGTATTTATTAAATGTAAGTTTCTATATAAATATTTTGATCCAACAAAAAATGAATCTAAATAGTTGGATTAGAGTCTTACATTCAGTTTAGTCATGCAGTTATGATTTAGATGTTGATACAAAGACGTCTTCGATTAGGGACAGACGAGACTATATGGAATATTGACAGTATGCTTTTTGTAAATAGGTGTTGCGGGAGACGTAGGAGTATCTTTTTTTTAGATATCAACCTATCGCGGATTGATGGAGAAGGATTAGAGATTGACTTCACATGAGATAAGAGATGTCTATCTACCGATGGACACTTCGGATCTATGGGTAGTATAAAGGTGGATGACTACTGACGACCGCAAGACATTTTGTTTTATCTTCATTGATTCACCTTTTACAAAGAGCACGTGATAATAATTCTTTGATGCAAACCATTTGAATCGTAAAAGTAGGGATGTAATCGAACCAAGCCGAATCGAATAGTATGAGGTTTGAGCTCGACCTCGGTCTATTTTTCTTAAGCTCGAGTGCAGTTCGAGTTCGATTCGAACTTTAATTCTTAAACTTGAACTTGACTCACAATGAAATTAAATAGTTCACAAATGACTCAAGTTTAGTTTAAAAAGGGTTCATTTAAAAGTTAAACCAGTTTAGTTTAAGTTTGATTAAAAAATAACTCGTTTAAAAATTAAACGAGCTTAGTTCGAGCTCGATTCATTAATATATAATATTTATAATTCATATATAATATATATATGTATATGTATTAATGTATATATTATAATATATATAGTATGATAAATGAGTCTTTTAACAAACATGTTCATAAGTTTACGAATCAAATATTGTTAAGCTTGAACTTGGCTCAATAATATTTTTGAACTTGAAATTAAGCTCAAGCTAGGCTCGTTAACTTAATTGAACGATTTTTTTCCTAAATTGAGACTCGAATAAATCGTGAACAACTCGATTCATTTATACCCATATGTAGAAGAATTTATAAGAGTATGCAAATTCATATATACATAATATTAGAAAGTGTATTAGGATATGATACACATACACATGAATGGTTTTTAATCCATGGTTATTATGTTTATGATTGATATAATTATGTATAATATTGTTTAGCTGATTTGTAAAGTATATTAGAATATTGGTGAAAAGGCCGGTTTTTTGATAAAATAATTTGTAGGGGCCTATTTGGGTGAATACCAGATAGACGTATTTAACCGTATGCTTCCGTTCTACGTTTTACTCCAACTCAACTCCCAAAGCCGCAAAGAAGAAAAATAGTCCCATCATGAACTCACACAGAGAGGGACTTCTTACCAGCTCGTTTTCCGGATCCAATTCACCGCTGAAACGCTCAAGATTTCTCCTTCTCAACCAGGAGCTTATTTTTTCCCAGATCTTTCAGCTTCGGAGGTCAATGTTGTAGCTGATTGCTGGTCGTCGGCGCAAGCCATGGCGAGCGCTCGGTTGGGGCGGAGCATAAAGCGACCGCCTTTGGGCTTCGGCGTTAAAGTTTCGCTGGTGTTCTTATTGGGTCTTGCTTTTGTTGTTATCTGGTGGGCATTCTCCTCCCCTTCGGCCTCCGTCGTGTCCTTGGAAAGGAACAGCTTCGGGGAGATCGAAGCGCCGCCAGCCGCCACGGCCGCGAAGAAAAAGCACAAGGAGACCCAGAAGAAGACCCATCGGAATAAGACTCCAATTCCGCCGCGTAAAAATGATAATTCGAAAAAAAGTGAAGATAGATCCAGAAAAGAGAAAAATAAGGAGAGGGAGAAAGTAGGAGGAGGAGAGATCGAGCAGGCGGTGGTGGCTAAGAACGAGACGAGCGAGCCGGTAGAGGAGGCGGAGGATGAGGAGAAGGTCGAGGTGGAGGGACTAGAAGAGGTGGCGGATAACGAGAATATGACGGATGAAGACATGCAAGATGATGGCGAGGAGAATACGGAGGACGTCGGCGGGAGTGATGAAGCTAGTAATAGCAAGGCTAAGAAGAAGAAAAAGTTGGGCCCTTTATTTGATCCAAAAGTGCGATATACATGGAAGCTTTGCGGCCAAAAGACTGGGCAAAACTACATCCCTTGTGTGGATATGGAAGGTGGGCACCGACACCATAAGAGGAGTTGCCCTCGAACTCCATTAATGTGTTTGGTTTCTCTTCCAAAGGATTACAGGACTCCGGAGCCATGGCCTGGGAGAAAATCGAAGGTTCTTCCTTTTCCTCACTATAGATCTCTTCCTGATTTCTTCTGGCAAAATGTACAGTTACTTGTTTCAGCAGATTTGGTTCAGCAATCTGGAACACCCAAAGCTATCCGCATTCATCAAAACTCAAAACTGGTTGAATCTCTCTGGTGACTATCTGTTAATCCCTCCAAAGGCATCTGAGTTCAAGGGTGGTGCTGAACAGTATGTTAGTACGATTGAAGAGGTAATGAAACTTTTTATTATCTCTTGGATAAGCTCAGAAGTCAGAATGGTATGCTTTATTACTGGACTTACATCATATAAAAACTGATGATATATTTGTCCCAAAATTTTCCCTTGTTTAAAGTTTAGCAAAAAATAATTCTTATTTCATGTGAACGAATCAAGTAATTAAAAAATTTGCTTTTGAACGAACTCCTAGCCAGAGTAGTATTTACTATGAGTGTCCAAATTGGACTTTCTATTTTTACGTTTATATTCTTTTAAGTGTTCAAGGAATCAACTTGGTGGATGGATTAAATTGGGTCTTGAGTGTTTCATGCAAAGGTTGTAGAATCTTTTAACTTTTTTGTGGTTCATTCTTTTATAGAGATGATAAATGCTTGATTGTTTGAACTTTGCACTACTATTCATATGCATCTAAGAAAGCCAATACCCATACCCATCTCTTACTCGTTACACTAGTTTTATGTTCTAGTCATACTCATTCCATAATGGGAAAATGGATACCCATATCTGAATAATTTGGTCAAGTATTGGTGGATAACCACCAAAATTTCAACCAGTAACATGCAAAAAGTTAAAAAAAGAAGGAAAATAGAGATCTTAAGAATGTACATATTTGCAAAATTTAACTGTTTATTCAGGTATCTTAATTCAAGTTTGTCCCATCTCTTCAACCAATTTAACCGCTATCCATACCTGATTAAACAGATCAGATAGCGAACCAGAAAAAAAAGCCTGCCCTACTGTTGACACCCTTTTTTCTTTTTGTGAAGAACAAATGTCAGATCATCTTATTACTTATGAGCTGTTTTTATATAAACTGTCTCTCATTCAATCACACTGATCTCAGCAACATGTTCTTTGAAAAATAAGCTCCTAATCTTCCTTCCCTCTACCTGATTTTTGTTTAAAGAAGTGGCTCCACTCTGTTATACATATTAATTGTCTATCACCTGTGTTAGATCAGTTTTGTAGCTATAAAAGATAAACTTCATGTTTGATGTTGTTTCTTTTTTATTTAGATGGTTCCAGACATAGAATGGGGTAAGAATATCCGGGTAGTCTTGGACATCGGATGTACTGGTGGGGGTTTTGGAGTTGCTCTTCTGGAAAAGAATGTGATAACATTATCTTTCGGGTTGATGGGTGATCAGACAGATCTAGCTCAACTCACCCTTGAGAGGGGTATCCCTGCAGTGGTAGGGAATTTGGCATCTAGAAGACTTCCTTTTCCAAGTAGTGTTTTTGATGCAATTCATTGTGGTGAATGTGGCATACCTTGGCACATAAGTGGTTTGTATAACTATAGTAAATAATGTTGCATTATAAAGTTTTGTTTTCTGTTGAGCATGCTTTTGATGTTTGTGAATAACTTGTATGACATGTAGGTGGTAAGCTTCTTCTGGAAATGAACAGAATTCTACGCCCTGGAGGATACTTCATTTCATCAACCAAAAATGGAGACATTGATTCTGAAGAAGGTGCAGTACATTGATAATTTATCCGTTCTAAAATCTTCAGAGTTTTATAATGTTGAAGAAAATTTTAAAGAGTATTTTCTTCCAATAAAGACCAGAACTTATTTATAGCCATTTCTATGAATAGCGTCATACCCAGAGCTCTTTAGGGCTAGTTGCACATATGCGATCTCATTTATGTCTCAATCCTAATTGGTGTTTTAATGTGTATGTAATACTTGTGTCCCAGTTTCTTACTACTTTAGTGTACCAAAATAGGCATCCTTTGGCTAATAGATCTAAAGGGAGATCTTATTTTAGAATTGTCATTCCAATTGGAAATCTTTAAATTTGCATACACTAATCAAATCTAAATAGCTATCACTTCTTTTTAATCCTTTATGAACTTACAATTCAATTAGTGGTATTTAAATTCATAACTATTACTCAAATACTTCCGTCAATCTCAAGCAGCTCTTGAGATGTAGAAGTTTATTTTCCCAAAAAGTTGACCTTAACCCCATTACTTATTTCAGGATGGTTACAGAGTCACAGAATCCATTTGGATTTGTTTATTTAATTTTTCACATTCCAAGAAAGTGGATGGTTTACTGATGTTGTGTATGATGACTTCCGAAATTGAGTGTTTGATCCAAGCCTACAAAATTATCATTCTGTATAACATGGACACATGTGAATCACTTTGAAGCTGTGATGATTAGCCATGCTGTCAGATTGAGTTGTGCATGCCTTTCTTGAATCAATGCAATTTGCATGGTTTACTGACAGACGAGTGGCTATTAGACATACAGTAGAGACTAGTTTGAGAAGAAAACAGTCAGGCACAGGAGTGATTACTACTGCATTACCACACATTGAAGTTGGCTGGATATATGTTTGTTGGTCTCCTACAAATTACCTTAAGCTTTTTGATTGCGTGGGTATCTGGATGATCTTTACAAAATACACATACCTTATCTAATTTTCTTAAAGCTTGTCTGTCATCTTCTATGGAGTTCCCATTGTATTTGAATTAATTAATTTCTACAATAATCATTACTAGTAAGCAACTGCTTCAAACTCTGAAATACCTTTAATTTAAATAGGTTTTAATGAACTGATGGTAGGTGCCTTAAACACTCCAATGCTGGGATGCCATTCTTCCCTCTTACAATGTAACTTTGAACTACTTTCGCTGCTCTGGTTAATAATCTACATCTGTCTACTCTTTTTGTGCTGTTTTGATAGTTAGAGAATTGAATTCCCTACGCCATTGGATATAGAGATATTGCCTTTCTCGTAAGTGCCATTGAAGGTGGAAAAATATACTCTTTTTCGAAGCCTAAGAAAATATGCATTGATGGTAGATTTCAATTATTAAACCTCCTGCACAAATTACAATCTTGTGCATGTCTGAAACAATATAATACATACTCAAACTTCACAAAGCTCACTAATTTGTCGATCCTCTCATTATCTTGGCGTGCCCATTGTCCAACCATGCCTGCCACTTCTAAACTACTTTGGAGATTTTTTTATAGTAATTTTCTTTAATTTCTTATCCAGGCATGTCGACATTGATTGCCTCAATTTGTTGGAGTAATCTTGGCCACAAAACTGATGAAGATAGTGAAACAAACATCAGAGTATACCAGAGGCCGACTTCAAATGACATATACGAGCTAAGAGCAACAAAAAAACCATCCTTTTGCCAGGAAAATGAAAATCAAGATGCTGCATGGTAAGCTAGAAAATGGTACTTCTTCCCAAAACTATTTAGACTCGTAACTCATAAGTTTTTGCTTTTTGGTGTTTACCTTTGTTATCATTCCTTCCACAGGTACACTCCTATAAAGCCATGTCTTCACAAAGTTGCAGCAGCTATTGAAGAACGAGGCACTGACTGGCCCGAGGAGTGGCCTAAGAGGCTCGACACTTTTCCAGAATGGCTAGCTGATTCACATGATAAGTTGACTGCAGATCATAAACATTGGAATGCTGTAGTTGACAAATCATACCTTGGCGGATTGGGGATTGATTGGTCAACCATCAGAAATGTGATGGACATGAAAGCAATATATGGAGGGTATGCCAGATTTTTTCAAACTCACATATGGTTTCTGGTTCATTCTTTCCTCATTTCATCAGACATTTTGTTCTCAAAATTCAATCGATCCAATCAAGATCACATGAGTTTTTATGCTGTTCTTAACTTGAGCTAAAAAAATTCTTTAAGTGCAGATTTGCAGCTGCTCTAGCATCTCAGAAGGTCTGGGTGATGAATGTAGTCCCTGTACATGCTCCAAATACTCTTCCTATTATTTTCGAGCGTGGGCTTCTCGGTATCTATCACGATTGGTGTGAGCCGTTTAGCACATATCCAAGGTCCTATGATCTTTTGCATGCTGATCATCTATTCTCGCGTCTCAAGAACAGGTGAGTTTCTGATGGTAATGCACTAGTTAGAATTCAACTCAAGTATGAAGTTTTGGTTTTAGCAACGTAGTCAATCAAGGTTTATAAGAATCACTCGAATTGTTTGCTCGACCAACTAAAGATAATACATGCAAACATTGAGATAGCATTGTAGAAGTGCTAGCCAACAATGCAATTCTGAGTATTTCTGATCCAATGTAGGTGTAAACAGCCGGTAGTTATCGTTGTCGAGATGGATCGGATACTAAGGCCAGGTGGTTGGGTCATCATCCGCGATAAGTTGGAGATCTTGGACCCCTTGGAGGCAATCTTGAGGTCACTCTACTGGGACATCAGAACGACATACGGCAAAGACAAGGAAGGTTTGATCTGTGCACAGAAGACAACATGGAGACCATAAAGCCTATAGAACCTTTGTGATTTTGGGGTCATTTCCCCCAAGTTTTTATTTTAAATATCTTCATTTCATTGTGGCATGCAACATTCCATCACTCTTGTTCACCTTATTTCTTCTCTTTTCTAAACCAAATTGTCCACGGCCAATGCCTATTTAAATCAGAGTCATAGCCATCAATTTAGATCGGATCTGTCTATTTTAAACCAACTAGGTTGAAATTTTATTAATTGATCATTTGGTGGGTCTGAATGGGTTAGTCCGTGAGGATTGCAAGTCTAGATGGGTTCGTCCGTGGATTGATTTTTTTTAATTTAAAATTAAAATAGAAAACTAAATTGGTTGCCTAATTTGTAATTTAAATTTAAATTTTTTTTATTTTTTATATTTTTATATTTTTTTGATGGATTTGTGAGCTGTGTCATGTAATTTATAATCCACTTTGGATTGGGTTAGAAATTTCTCAACTCAACAAGTTGGTAGATTAACAGGATAATTCGCTCCAGCCCTCGGGGCATAATTGAGTTGGTTACGACGCAGCAGAGTTGCAGAAGAGGGCAAGGGTTCGAATCCTGGCGAAGTTAGGCAATATCTTCCTGCGTCGTGATCAATTGTAGTTTCTGGATTTACTTCCTCATAGATGGTCGTAGGAGCGACCGTGTGGGGCCGTTAAGATGGTGGATTTTACCTTTTGTAAAAGAAGAAGAAGAGGATAGTTCGAAGAAGAGGATAGTTCACTCCACCACAGGGTGATTCTGCTGATATTCTATTTTCAATTATTATAGAATGCAATATTTTTTAGATGTTTTTTTATTAGTAAAAATGGACTATATTAGAAAAAATTACAATCATATATAAACATAATATTAGTAAATAATAAATATCGCAAAAATTATATAATTACTTTTTTTTAAAAAAAAATTACCTCCCTTGGGTAATCCTATGTTTTGTTGCTCTTATTCATTAAGGCCCAATATCTTTAAATTTTGGGCCGTAAAAGCCGTAGACATGGCCATCGCCCGCGTTATGTTTACGTTTAAACAAGGCGACCGCCCAAAGTTGGCCTGCTCGAGGGCGCTCGAAAGAACAGAAAAGGCGGCCACCGACAGGCGGAGGCGGCAGCCGAAACGCCAGATTTCGCGGGAAAGAGCTTGAAGGAAAACGGATGGGGAAGAAGGATAGAAGAGGAGGCGTGCGGCAGCCGCCGCCGCCGCCGCTGCCGGGCCTCGTCACCGAGTCCTCCCGCGTTCGGATTTCCAAGACTCTTGAAGAGTTCCGGGGCTCCCAAGCTGAAGGTGCTGGTCGGTTTCATGCATAAAAAATCAATCTTGTTCACTTTCTCCCCCTCATTATCTCAGTGATTCTCTTTACGTGCGGATTGATTGTTTTGTTTAACTCTTCTCGTCGTTGAAGTGTTATCTACGTCTATGGACTGTTGGTTCGGGCTTCTTTTTCTTTCTGCTTTTCTCTGTCTGAAAATAACAACGATACGAGTGTTGGATGGTGTAAGAATTGAAAATTTTATTTGATGTATCTACATGCTACGGGGAGTTAAGAGCTAATAAAAAGATAATTTTTGACGTGGTCTTGATAAATAGAGTTTGGAGGATTTGATTATTTGAACTAGGAGGAAGAAAACTGCTACCGAGTCACCGTTCTACGAGATTAAGTTTACGCTAACCTGACTTTGAAGTACTGCTGAACTTACACCAATCTCTCTTCCCTGATTCTTGGTTTTAGATTAAGCTGAAGTATATGGATGCCCTGCGTGAAGTATATGAATGCCTTGTAAATAATTTGGTTGATCTCAGAATATATTGTGTGTGTAATGGCAGATCAGTCCAGTATAGTCGCCAATCACACTTGTTCTTGCTATTTTATACTTTCTTCACATTCTATCCTTTATGTCATTAGAATAGGTCCAGCAATTGACCTAGTTATATCAAAGGAAAAAATTTACAAGGTGATGATTCCCATTGCTGTCGTGTCTTTACATGTATGACATAAAAGTTATTTGTTTGATGGAAAAGATTCAATTTTTAATTTATACCCAGGTTGCTCATAGGAAATGTAAACTTGGTCACGCCTTTGTTGGCTGTAGTTAATAGTCAAGTCTTGGTCTTATGGAGAATCTGACGACACAGTGAATTCTGCTTGATTCTTCAGCAGGTTGAGGGCACCTTAAAACAATGTGATTC
The DNA here is from genome assembly GCA_037834155.1 of Curcuma caesia. NCBI lineage: Eukaryota > Viridiplantae > Streptophyta > Magnoliopsida > Zingiberales > Zingiberaceae > Curcuma > Curcuma caesia. The sequence continues at coordinate 744,482 of JBBMKF010000028.1, read as the reverse complement.
TGTGAGAACTTTGGCTTTTGTGGCTATATATTGCTTTATTGATGAGCATGTCATAGTCATGCTCAGAGCTGAACTCACATTTCATTTGAGCCTCCAACAAAGTTCTCTCGCTGATAGTCCCTCTTGCAAACAATTGAGAAGGTTGGAGTAAGAAAGAACTATCTATGAACTTTGTCTGTGGCTTATTAATTCTAGCTGGTAGGTGCAGTTGACTTGGCTATAGAGTCAACAGAGACTTCCGTAGAAAATGAACTTGAAATCTGGTGCAACATCTCTGGAGGTTTGAATCTAGAGAGCGATATAATTGATTATGAAAACCTTGAGCATATAAATGGGTGGAAGATTGGTGATATGTGGCAGAATACTTAGTGTGGGACAAACACTATGTGCTTTTCTTGCAGCAAGATTTTTTTTTGGATAAAATGCTCTAGGATTTGTGTGTTTTGGAGTCAGTGTCGAAAAAACACTATGTGATCTTCTTGCGGCAATATTTTTTGGATAAAATGCTCTGGGATTCATATATTCTGGAGTCACTTGATTTGATACTTGCCTGGATTTCCAATGGATAGCTGTGGATATTATTCATGAATGGGCCTGTTTTCATGATTCACAATTTGATACTCTGTTCTCTGCATCATTTTGCTTATAAATGTTATATCAGTTTCTGTATACTTGGGTCATGCATGTGAATACTATAAGTTGTTTTTTGACATGATAATTGGATGCTTTCTTTTAGCACTACATGCTAATCTGACCAACTATGAATTTTGTGTATTTTTCTACAGTTTATACATTTGAACCAGGATTGTCAAAAGAAGAACGTGCCGTAATCCATATTATGTGCAGGAAAATGGGTATGCTGTCAAAAAGTTCAGGGTGAGTAGAAGAAACAGAGAGTAAACATGCAGAATTGTGTTTTCTTGTTGACACTTATTTTTATTTCCGTGACTGTTACACATGATTTCTACAGTGCTTTGATATGTATGCCATTTTCATTGCTTATATGTTTCATTTTAGTTAGCATAGGAGCTTATGCAAGATGTCATTATATTTTGTCATAGCATATGTATGTCATTATATCATTTCTCAGCTGATGGATTAGTTATTTCTTTTGTCACTGGCTTAAATACTATGCCCACATAAGTGTTTACTCAGAGGCCTGCATTCTGTTCTTTAAAGTAGATAAATGCATTGTTTTTCTGGAAATCACTACATGCTGAATAGAATGGCAACCAAGAATGAGAGTGTGAAGAGTAGATATTTAATCATTTCCTAATTGGTACGCTGTTGAAAGCATGCCAAATTGATTGGCTATGTAAGAAATTTGCAACTTTTATTCAAGTAGGCAAATGGAGTGTTGATATTTTTTCTAGGCATAACCACATCTATAATTAAATGTCAATCAACTTATACATGCTTGGCGCACTCATGCAAAATAGGATTATTAACATTGTAGATAGCCACTAGCCTACTTGATTGTTGTAGTGTGTTGATATTCACTTGGTGTTGGTCTCTCTAGGCTTTAATTAGTTTATTTCTTACACAACATCACCTAACTCGAAGCATGAGTCCTGTTTCTGATCATGGCTACCAATTTAAGTATAATAATCAAAAGCTGTTTCTGTTCATAGCTACCAATTTAAGTATAATTATCCAAGGCAGTGTCCCAAAGGACGCATCTTGATTTTGATCTCTTCAACTTCATGCTCCTAGTGCCAAAATATAACACACATTTTCAAAATAGCTACCAATTTACCACAGGTGAAACATTTATTCCACCCCCCAACCAACCTGAAGTCTCGAAAGAGCTTAGTTGAATCTTTAATGATGATGTAGATGCAACACGAGGTGTTTTGGACAAGGGAGCAATGCGAGGTGACGACGACTTTTGCAAAATGTTTCAAATTGTGATCTTTGAACCTTACCAACAACAATTTATGTGCAAAAGATCAAGTGGGGAAGAGCACAGTGCTTTGAGAGAGATCAGTGGGAGAGAGAGAGGTCATGTTAGAGATTGGGTGATAGAGGAACCATGAGAGAGAGGACAGCAACATAGAGCAGGATTGAAGGTCATAGGGGTTGGACGACCAGTTGCTGGAGTAGGGTGATGCTACAACCGTCTGAGGGTGTGAGGGAAGGAGGGAAAGAAGAGATGGAGTGGCGTGGGTATGAATTGGAGCAAAGGAATTTTTTTATGTACTCCTTAAAAATTGATTTAATTAACACAACTAAACTAGTTTAGCCCAAGTATTAACTTGGTTTACTTCTATTTTATTTGTTATAAGTCCAAAGTGATCCTGTGCTAGACTCATATGATGAAGCCTCCCAAAATTTAATTAGACCACACTAGATCCCCAAAGCTAATAAGTTGGTTCGGTTTAGCTTAATTGATTGTCCAAAATTTAAAATAAATTACAATAAGCAATCAATAAGATAACAACTTGATATCTAATATCCTCCACCAACTTAGGAAATTTAGTATTGAAATTTCGTTATCTGAAAGGAATAACTTATACTAAGTAAAATTGATCATGTTATCATTAATATTTTAATTAAATTAAGTATTGAAACCTTACCAACTCAATATCTGATACCAAAACTGAATCATTTTTGTAAACGACTGAAAATTCCATCACGACTCAAGATATTAAACCTTGCTATTGACATAAGCATTATTTTTTTGTTTTAAATTTTGAGTGATTGGAGTATCCATTGGTTTGCATCACAAGCCTTACCTTCAGCTCTGTAGTTACATGAAAGATGGGAGCAACATTAGGATTATTTTAGTTGCATGAAATTGCTAATTGCCACATGGATGACATGCATATATATACCGTGCGATGTCCCTCTCTCACAAATAATAAGTAAACTAATTAAATATATAGAAAATACTTGTGTAATTTTCTAAATTATATTTTATTATTATTTTTCCTTTGGATGTTACATTGGCATTTGAATTGAATCAGAAGATCCATCCATTTATGATTCCCTACTTGTTCCACTACTTTCTAAGTAGTAGTGTGAGAATGAATTTTCTGGGATTTTATGTTACACCTTGAACCTCACTTAGGCGTGGAGAAAGAAGATGCCTTTCTGTGTACAAAAGCAGAAAGGAAAATGCATCCATCAAGAAGGAAGAATTTACTACATACTTGCAATTTTCAGAAGATACAAGAAATATTCTTCAAGATCTTTTCATGCATTATCCACCTGAAGATATGGATCTGAGTGAAGATGCAGTAAGGAACATGAGGGAAAGAATTGGTAATCAACAATGGAAGCAAGATGCTACCTTTAGTAAACAATCAATTAGCAAGTCTGACATTACAAAGAAGGTGGAGGAGTTATCCTCCAGAATAAGTAATTCAGCGGAGCTGGGAAAGGTTATCCTTTTCAAAATTTTGATTGAACTTATTAGTTAATCTACTTGTTCTGGTTTCCATTGAGCTGCTAACCTTCTTTTTAATTTCATCTTGATTATGGTGAGGATTCAAGTTGTGAATGTTTTCTACAGGTTATAGAAGACAGAGCTAAACTTCCAATTGCGTCTTTCAAACATGTCATTACTTCAACACTAGAAAATAACCAGGTCCCTTGCTCTACATATTCCTTATTTTAATAAGCACATGCAATTTATTGAACTAATATCTTTATTGAATACTCTGTTGAAAACAGAACATGTTCATGAATAACATTGTTATAAATATAATTTTTTAAAGTTATTCTTGATTGGATATATAAGAAACTATGGTTTGCTCGACATGATTGAAATTTACCATTTTGGTGAAATACCTAAATGTGGCATTTATAATGATTCGCTTAGATGAGAGTACATGAGCATTAGCTTAGCAAGTCCAACTATCTGAAATACTTAAGTCCAAGCTAGTAGTAGCTGGCTCATCTTACTTTATAAAGCTTCTTTACAATCTCTGTATTTTTTAGACTGGACTTCCTTGTCAAGACCTAAACTCTCAAGTCATAGTCGACAATCCCCTTAAATGGTAGCATGTGAGAACTAATGGTGGCTACACATAGGCACACCTTTTCAATATCTCACTGCTTTGCTCCAATACTAACTAAATTGTCACGACTCAAATAGCTCCCTTCTCGTGGATGAGGCGAGATCCCCTAGTCATCAACAATTCCATCAGCATTACCTATAACTAATGTTGGCCCACATGATATTACATTTTAAAATATACTCATATAACCCAATAGAAGCTAAACTATTACAAAAATTAATAATAAGAATAACCAAATAGTCAAATAATTTTACTGTTAAAGGTAATTGATACTCTAATAATTAAAATAAAAACTAAATGGACAAGCTGACTAATATCAAAAGGAAATATAAAGAAAATAAAATTTGAAAACTGACTCCACAAAGACAATTAACCTAATGATTTGACAACAACAATCTATCTTAGAGTAACTCTAATGTTTTGATTTGACATGCCCAACACCAAGGTTTAAAATAGCGAGCCGTGCCGGAGTTTCGGTCCCGGACCGGAACGATACAGTTTCGGTACCGTATCGTATCGTGCCGATATAATTTCGGTATTTTTAAAATATATAATATATTAACTAAAATAAAAAATTTAATCTAAATATTTAAAAATAAAAAATAAAATATTTTTTAAAAATAATAAACTAATTTTATGAATTTTATTAAAGCCTATTTAAATTATCCCTAAACCCTATTTAAATTATCCTGAACTATAACTAGGAGTTGATTATTAAACCTTAATTAAACCCTAAGTTAAAAAATAAAAAAATAAAAAGGATC
>JBBMKF010000028.1:723011-738457 GCA_037834155.1 Curcuma caesia | reverse complement strand
GAAGGCGTCGCCGAGACCGCGCGACGCCTCCGGAGGCGTTGCCGCGCCCGAGCGACGCCTCCGGCGGCGTTTTCATGCCGGAAAAATGGTTTCGGTGCTGTGCCGGTGCCGATACCGCGGCGGAACGATAAATTTCGTCCGTATCGCGCGATACGGTTCGGTATTTTAATCCTTGCCCAACACTCTCCTCTTGTAAATCTAGGGACAAGATAAATAGGATGTCAGCTGAGGAATAGCTAGTAGGAATATGTAACACTTTTAGTTAGTTTTTACCTTATTTGTAATTTCAACGTGGTGGACTTGTGGGTTATTCCCTGCTCTTTTGAGCAATGGAATGGTACAACATGCACACTCAGCAACAATCAACCTACTGTGATTATTGACAACGAAATGTTCAAGGTTGCAAGCCATCCAATTAGCTTTGGTCAAGAGATGGCACTGTGTGCAACTAGCACCAGAATTGTCTTCTCTTGAAAGTTCTATCAATGCTTCTCTTTCCCAGCGAGAGCATCCAACGCTGCTTAGCTGCCTCCTCAAGCCTGCTTTATGGATGCCTCGTTCCAATAATCTCGTTGGAGTCGACTAGTACTGGATGAGACAAAAAAAAAATCTTGTCTAATAACAAAGTCATTGTGTGGACACAGGCCATACTGTACGAAGTACCACGACGAAGTTACTCATCGCTTTGCATGTATGCTAGGATGGATTTAAATGAATCTGAATAGTGATATCTTGGCTATGGTTTGTCAATCGAGGTTGATTATATTTTTATTTCTTGCTTTTTCATAACTACAATTCAAATGATTATTATTGAATTAAGTTAAATGGAAGGAGATTAAAGAGCTAAAACTCATCTAAATTCATCTTGACATACTTCAATACATGTGGAGCTTTGTCAAGCGTTGATAGGTATTGTAAAAATTTTTTAAATCAATTGAATAATTGATTGCTATAATCTTATCTAGAAGTAAAGGGAATTGAATGGCTAAAACTATTCATCTCTGCATGCATTGAACATGCTGTCAAGTATTGGTATATAGTTCAATTGGTTGTCTAATGCTAATATTTTAAAAAAGTAAATACACCTAACAGAAGAGATTAAAGGACTAATACCTTGAACTTATTTGGGCATGGTTGGATGTTGCTGAAGCATGCCGAGTGTGTTGGCATGGTATAATGCTGAAATTGTAGCATTTCAGCCGAGGAAGGGAACCCTAGCATGGAACCATTCTTAAACCTGGAAAAAAATACCTTGTACATTTAAGCAAATTCACTGCTTTATAGGAAAAAATTAACAAAGAATAGGTTATTTTTCACTGTTAGAAGGGATTGGATGTTTTTTCTTCTTTGTATTCGTGACTTTTGGGTAGAACAGTAGAGGTTGAACTATTTACTTGTTAAGCCTATTGCTTCTAACATAAAAAAAATCATGTGTTATTGGCTAAATGCCGGTTATAGCAGGTCTCAAACAGATCACCGCTATTTTTTTGTTCCTTTTGTGGATAGTTATTTAGATGTATTCCTGATGTATTTGTTTAGCTAATATATTCTTTTTAATCAGGTTGTACTTATATCTGGTGAGACCGGTTGTGGAAAAACTACTCAGGTTCCTCTTTTATTTTCCTTTTATGAATCTTGCACATAAGGTTCCAATAATTTCAATCATATTATAGTTCTAAATGTATATGTTTTTTTATGTTTCTCACATCTACTCAAGATTCGTCTTGTTTGTTGAATAATTTTCGTGATTTATCTAAAATATGAAACATGTATTTTTATGCATGGCATTGAAATATATATATATATATTAGACAAATATATGCAGTGTTTGTTATTTTTTGATAGTTTTGGCCAAAATGTGGTTCTCTAGGTAATGGTCCTTTTTTCTCAAACAAATCAGCTAAGATTGTAGAATCTGTGGATGAAGGCAACCAGTTCATGTAAACAGTGGACCACAAGGTGGCTGGTACTTGTGGTTACTAACATATCCATGTAAATACATGGGTTCTTGATTGATGACAGTGACTTCCAGTGTTATTATCTTTATCTTTTGGTCTCTAGTGGGTTTAGTCTTAATCAGATATAACTTATTACAGATGCAGAGACTGTTTCTGTATGCTTTGCTTTGTGTATGTGGTGGCGATGGGGTTTGGGGTGGGTATCTAACTAGACATGTTAATAGACGTTGCTTGCCTTGGCTTGCCAAGAGGCATGCTAGGCCAGGCACGACCTTGTTCGGTCTGTGCTCATGCTGACCTGCTAGATGTATAAGTGCGGCCCAGCCAGAACCTGTTGCTGGTGTTGGGACATCACGACATGATCCAATTTGTGTCGGGCAAGGATAGGCCAAGCCACTGGTGGCACAATCCATTTGACACTTTTGTCTAACTACCATTTTTGTCTGTATGCATTCAATTTTTCATTCTACTTAAACTATCTTTATATATGTTATTCAAATTGAAATATACTTACGTATTCATTTGAAAAATTATTGTTCAATAAAATAAACACTTGTTATTAGGGCTCAGTTGCAAGCCACTACTATCAGCTGAAAAGTTATTGTTCCATAAAATTTTTCAGTAAATATTAAGTAACTAAATAGAAATGCCAGAAAATGAGCATTATTTACTATTTCATATAGATCCTATATATCTTCATCAAGAGTGTTAAAAAGGATGTCAGAAAAGGAATATTGGATACAAAAGAGATGACGAGTAGATTAACATTGGTAGCATAGAAGAAATGACAATGTAGGGGAGGATGCAAGCAATAATCTCGTGAAATCATAACAAGCTCATGAGATCATTATTGAAGGAATAAGGACTTTGGAAGGGATGCTAGTATGGACAATGCGAATATCGAGGATCTTGAGGTTGTGGAAGCCAGAAGGGATGTTGAAAGAAAACATGAGATGTGAAAGTGATGTTGAATTGCCGTAAACGATTGAGACAAGGGCGGATGACAGAGATGAAATCAACCAATCTTGGTAGATTGTGTAACAATGAAAGACAGAACATAAAGTTAGAAGGCGGAAGGAGGAGCGATGCAAGTCATGCCTATTTAACTCTTTTGAAATTAACTAAATTAGTAATTAATCAGAAATACAATTGAAATTTGATAATAATTGACATATTAATTATGCAACTATTACTTAACTAAATGAGATATAATTTAATACAAAATATATGGTCAGTTTTTTTGGTTATTTTTTTGGGATCTATATAAAAAGCTAAAAAAACACTCTAAACCTGAAATGCAAAAGATTGAATCCCTGAAATTTGAGACAAAGCTTGAAAACATCCTAATTTTTTAGATCACTTTGGTCAAGCCCACCCCTAACTAGTGGTACCCACCTTCCTCTTCATTTTGTAGATAAATTACTGGTGGAGAGAAGAAAACAAAGGGATGCAAGCCCCTTTTCCCTAGAATGATTCCACTCCAATGGTCAAAATTTACTAGCAATTTCATGTTAAAAAAAGTCAAGAGTTTTAGTATGGGAGCAACCCATCTTGATCTCTATATCCTAGGAATAAGGGAGTCTCTAACCCAATTTAATATCCAAAAAATGCTTAAAAGAGGGCAAACAACATGAGTAAATCACTGTATACAATAAATTTAATCTACTTGCAAAAAAGAGAATTTATAATTAATAAGGAAAAACATCTACTATCATATTGGTGGCACATGAGTGGTGTAGAATGTTCGTCAACTGTTGGAATCGAAAAAAGAGGTCTCATCACTGGATGGATGAAAAGGAGAGGGGTGGGGTTTTAAGGTAAACATAAAATTTAATCAAACTTTTTAAGCATACAACTCTAGTGGCTTGCCTAGTCATAGGATTGGTGGGTGGTAGTGATATGCCTTATCACAAGATTGGACGGTGGGGTTATGATAGGGCAAAAATTAATAATTATAATTATAAATGTTAGTTAAATATATTTAGTGGTTTTTATAATTACAAAATTCAAGTCATAAGTTTTTAATTGTTTTTGTAGTTATATAAGTTAATTTACTAATGATTAGTTGTTAATGATGTTTAATTTATAATTTACATAATCGATTAATTATTAGAAAATGAATACTTATTACTTGATATTTGATAAGTTATAATCTGTAATTATCTATATATTTTGTTTGATTTTAAATTATTAAATATAATATATTATTTTATCTATCTATTGAATTTAAGTTAATTTAAATTAATTATATCTAAATAAAGTGATCTATTAATTTAAAATTTAATTGTGATCTAATAATTTAAATTTAAATTTTATGACATTTTTCTTACATTTTATATAAATTATAAGTTAATTAAAATTCAATTATATGATTTAATGATTTTGAGCCTTAATTTTTTATTTATTACTTATTGATTTGTTTTCTTAGATGATTATGATTGTTAATTATATTAACATAGTAATCATCTCTTCCCGTTTTGACGGGCGTTGAGTGTTTGCATAGTATGATATTTAATCATACTTGGTGTCTTCAGGAACTACTACTCTTACCTAGAATGATACCTTAAACTTGGTTCATCAAGAGGTGGTGTGGAAAAATAAGCCTCATAATGGTAATTCTTGTTTCCGCATGCCCACCAATTTTGCATCTATCATTAGAGCATCATTTTTTACTTCTATATGTCAAAGCTACCCTTAACTTCTTGGATAATATATGGAGCATAATGGTATTATGTGTGTCTGTGTGTATTTATTCTTCTCACTTTTAGGTTTTTACTATTTGATATCTTTTATGTGTATTTCCCATTTTCTTATCATTTACTTTAGTTGCACTTAATTGCCTTTAATGAAATCAGGTTCCTCAGTATCTGTTGGAACATATGTGGGATAAAGGTGAAGCTTGTAAGATCATATGCACACAACCTAGACGCATTTCAGCTATTTCAGGTTTCTTTACCTCATAGTATAATTTTTTTTCCCTTCATGCTATATATCTTGTTATCATCTGAGATTTTGGGATTAAACAGTTGCTGAGAGGATCTCATATGAAAGAGGGGAACCTGTCGGAGAGACTGTTGGGTATAAGGTATACATTTTTATCAGCAAATATTTGGAATCTATTTTGTAATTTTACCAAAATTGCTCCTTTTGATTTATTTATTTTGGTTAAAACTTAAAAGTTCCAGAAGTAGATAATTTGACATTTTCTATTGGAATCCATGTCCTCTGGCCCAGCAGTCTGTGTTACTAGGACCATGTTGAAGACCTGGGTGCTTTGCTATGAAATTAAATAATGGTATTTTATAATATATAATGATGAATATATCAATTGTCCATGTCAATCTAATATTTCGTATTCATTTATCACAATATATTCAAGGGTTATCAGTTACTTCCCTGGGTAAGTTGCTTCCTTGATAATAGTTAAATTAAGACAATCATGTTAATTCATTATAAATTAATTCTTTATATTGTTTAATTCTCCAAATGTATATACTCTATATACACATTCTCTTTTCAATTTATGTTGAATTTCTTTGTATTATCTGAAAAATTGTCAACTCTAATGATGAAATTCTTTATAAGCATGGACTTGAAATCTTGAATATAAACAAGTTAATTCGTAATTAATCTAAGCTTAGATTTAAGTAGCAAATTGGCACTTTACTACCTGAGCTATATGGCCATAATATTATGGCCCCCGGGGCACGGTGCAACGATAGGGCCATTGGTGGATTCTCCATAGCGTCATGGTTCGATTATCTATTGGAGCATACATATTTTCTATTTTGTGAAAAGAATTATGGGAAGCAGCACGAAATATGATTACCTAGGTGGATTGGGCTACCACCTAGCCGAGTAGTCGTGTTGCGGCCTATAGTTCTAATACCCATATGGAGCATGGTGCTCTACAGCGATGGGTCGATCGTGGAAGTTGGTTGTCAGTGGTCTCAACATGAGCACTTCCGGGATTTGCCCTGGTGGCCAGTGGGAAACTTCTATGGGGCCGGGCCGATCACTTCCAGGATTAGTCGGTTCGAAGAATTGAAAACCTGGATGACCTATATATATATATATATGGCCATAATTCTATTATTCAAAAATTCAAATATATTAACACAAAATATATTTATGCTTCCAAACTTGTATCTTTTTTATTTTTAACCCAAATGATTCATAAATCATGATTGTAGTTGAGCTTTATACTACTGCTTCATTTTCATGTACTTGACTCCTAATCTGATTTTCTGTGTTTTAATGAGTGACAGTGGTTATTTGTTCTTATTTTCTTGTTTATTTGGGTCCCATCTATCTTGAATATTTACAATGTGTGTTTCATGCTTTCTCCCAAGAGTAGAAGAGAAACAGTAAGTTTTATATTGCTGTTTAATCAGTGTTTCGGTAACTGCAAGACTAGCAACTAGGAACAATATCTTTTTCTTCTCTTCCCTTGCGTTATTTCTTTCTCATTCCTTATTTTTACTTTCTACGTTTGCACTTTTTCCTATTTGGTTCTCGGACATCAAGGTATTTCTCCAAATCATATGATCTTTGATGAAAATTCAAGAGAATGAGGAGCTGTTATATCAATTCAATAGATGCTTATTCTTGTATGCATAAAAATTGCACTAGATAGTTGATTGATGTGTGTGGATGATGTGTGTGCATTGGGTTATTTCACCTGGTGAGTTGGCGTATGTGTCATCAATATGCAGTATGACAAAAAGAAATCATTACATTCAGAGATGATGGTGTGCTCGTCAAGTGCCTAACTTGGAACCTAACACTTAAGGATAGGCATATGTATAATGTATGAGATTTTTTAAAATAAACTACGTAGTTCTTCAAGAGAGCCTTCATGCTTGGACATTAGTTCATATTCAGTAGTTTCTCTTCTTGATTATCAAGTTATAATTGATGATTGGAGTGCATCTAACTCTCAAATCTGATATGATATATGTGCTAATAGTTAGTGGATGAACTTCAACAACTAGATAAAGTCATTTTTAAGTATTGAGTTATATCAATACATCTAGTAGATTGCATGCCATTTTGGTTTTACGGATCTAAGTTTCTACTGGTCCTTTCTGTTGTGTTTCATATTCTAATATATAGACAATGATAATCTGATAGTGATGCAATTCACTCTACTTTTCTGATCCCTTTTCTGTATTGGGTTCTTTGTGTCGTTGGTATTTTTGATGTTATCTCCGTATGCATTTTCAGCTTGGTTATTGGAAATTTTTATATATTTTTCTTTAAAAATCTGAACTCACTTTTTCTGTCCTGTATAACTGTTGTTGCAAATATGCCTAGCAAACTCAAGCTCAGTTTTTTCTTCTTTGAACACAGATTCGATTGGAGTCCAAGGGTGGGAAGCACTCCTCGATAATATTCTGCACCAATGGAGTGTTTTTGAGATTGTTGATCAGTAGAGGTTCTAGTTTTTCAAGCATTGATGCTGGGAACAGTTCAGTGGAGGACTGTTTGCAAGGAATAACCCATGTTATTGTGGTAATGCCTGTTATTTCTGGTCTGTTAGTTTTAATTGAGTGTGTTATAGTGTTTTTATGAAGGCTAGAACTTTCTATTAGTAGACCTGGTTTAGTAATGGACTTGATGCCTTTGAGAACCTTTTATTTCTAGCCTAGTAGTGTTTGAATTGTGTCTTATTGTGTTTGATGAGGGCTAGAACTTTTTCTATTACTGAGCTTGGTTTAGTAGCATATTTGATGCTTTTGAAATGTACAAATAAGAGCATTTACTGAAAAAAAATATTTTAGTGAGATTTTTTAATGATTATTTATAGCACTTTACGGTTTATTAGTCTTGAACAGAATAGGCCAACTTATGTATACTTCATTTTTTAAGCCATATTATACCTTCAAGTTTCCAAAAAGTTCAGAAAACTAATTTGTAAGTGATCTCTACATTAGGAGTAAATTTATCCTTTTGCCTATAAGGATAACAAACACATTGATTGCATCTTTTCATGTGGAATATGCATAATAAGCTTTCTTGATTTCTTAACCTTTTGTTCTTCAGGACTAGCTATGTGAAACACCTCTTGGCAGGTCTAGTGTCTGGAGAAAAAGAGTGATTTTTCCTTATATCTTGTTTTTAAAGAAACTCTATTAAGAGCATGCTGTCTTTTATGAATTCGAGATAAGAAACAAAAAAATTGTTAAGATGGATCAATATTAAATTCCTACAAATAAGAGGTTTAGATATTTTGGATCTATTATTTGATGAAGAGATAATGACGAAGATATCATTAATAGTAATAAAAATGAGTGGTTAAATTGACAATGATATTCTTGTGTGATTGTTGTATGCCTCTTAGGTTAAGATTATGATACAACCTACCACAATGGAGAAAACTCGCCCACTGTTTTTACCACCATTTTCAGTAATAAGAAAAGAGTGTGAAAATTATTAAGATTGATTAATGTTAATTCTTATAAATATAAGAGAGTTAGATATCTTGGATCTATTTTAATGAGATATTGATGAATATATTGTTAATGGTATAATGAGTGGTTGAGGTTCTTGTGTGACTGTCTTACATAAGACTGTGATTGTCATATACCTCATAGGTGTTAGGAAGCAACATGTTCAAAAATGCAATATAGCATGGATAAGAAAACTAGAGTGGATGTGTTGAGTTAGACAAATGACAAATGGAATATATTAATACCTGAGAACAATTAGGTGTACCCCATTTGGCAATAAACTGGAGAGGAATTTCAGATCTGATGAACATGTTCAAAAGGCAATCTATAAATTCTATAGTTATAGATGTTGACTTTTATTAGAGTGGATGTTATGACATGTAGAGGGATGTAGAGGGAGCCCAAAGAAAATTTTAGTTAGTAAAAAAAGATGATTTAATTGATTGAAATGTTACTAGGGATATAACTTTGCAAAGAGATCAACGTAGTGATAGGATTCAAGCTGCAAACCATAAATAGGAGGGGCAAACATGCTGATGAACATGATATGCATACAGACTTATCCTGTAATTCTCTAATACGATGTGATAACAATATTCTCAATGAATGGTTTTCATTTTCTAGATATTTGTGTTCAGCTCAAGTGGTTGCTTTAGTTGTTCCTTAACTAATGTAATTTCACTTTAGTCTAACTGACATTGAATAAGGTGTATGATTTGATTTTCGTTTGATACTAGATCTATCATAATCTTTTAGCGGCTTTAACTTGCTCTGTGCTAGATTTCATTTAATTTGTGGCTTGCCAACTAATTTCTTTTGTAGGATGAAATTCACGAGAGGGATAGATATTCTGATTTTATGCTGACAATACTCAGGTATTTGGATTGCACTACTTGGATGCTCTTCTAGTTCCATTTATTTGCTTTAATGAACTCACATATCATTATACAAATTTCTACTGAAGGCCAAGTAACCCTGTATATAGATTGGGATTTCTTTGGTGATTGAAAGTTATAATTTGTCTTGCAGTAAGAAATTGTTGTATGGTTATTCATGATTGATAGAATTGTGAATTAGTGATCATTCTTTTTTTGTCTGCAATATCATAAAAATAAAAATTTCATAGGTTTATTTGCTGTTCTGAGTTATCTGTTTTCTGTTTTGATCATCAGAGATTTGCTTCCTGCTTATCCACATATACGATTGGTAAGTACAAGTTTCATTGGCACTTAGTGTTCCATACCATGTTTTTTTGGACTATAACCTCATGCATGATGTGCAGTCATTTTTTACTCATAATGATGAATGATTTGTACCTTTAAAAACCAACAGGTGCTCATGAGTGCCACTCTTGATGCTGAGCGATTTTCCAATTACTTCAATGGGTGCCCTATTATTCAAGTCCCAGGATTTACATATCCTGTGAGAATGTTTGTGTCAATTACTACGTTGCCACTGGTATTTATTGTTCTTTGTAACACAAATTAATAACAACTGAGAGTTTTTTTTTCAGGTCAAGACTTTTTATTTGGAAGATGTACTTTCTATCCTGAAACCTGTGGATGATAACCATTTAAATCATGTGGCAGTGAATGATTCTGAGGAATCTAGTCCTCTGTCTGCAGAAGATAAAAGTGTCTTAGATGAAGCAATTTGTTTGGCTTTAACTAATGAAGAATTTGATCCTTTACGAGAGTTGATTTATACTGAGCAAACACCTAGAATCTACAACTACAGGCATTCTTCTACTGGTGTATCACCCTTGATGGTATTTGCTGGAAAGGGCAGAGTTGGTGATGTTTGCACACTTCTTTCTTATGGTGTTGATTGTTCTTTATGTGACAACAATGGTCAACGTGCTCTAGATTGGGCTGAATGTGAGAACCAAGGTCAGACATACGAAATTATCCAAAAACATATAGAGAAAGATAAATCAAAATCAGTAGATGACGAGGAGCTACTAAATGAATACCTTGCAAGTGTTGATCAAGAGCACATTGATACCGTGCTTATAGAGCGGCTATTAGAGAAAATTTGCACTGATTCAATAGAAGGAGCTATTCTCATTTTTCTTCCTGGATGGGATGACATTAACCAAACCAGAGAGAGGTTGGTTGCATCACCATTCTTTCAGGATCAATCAAAGTTTTGGATAATCTCTCTGCATTCTATGATTCCGTCTGCAGAGCAGAAGAAGGTTTTTAAGCGCCCACCTGTTGGTGCTCGTAAAATCATTCTGTCGACAAACATTGCTGAGACTGCTGTTACAATTGATGATGTTGTATATGTCATAGATAGTGGCCGAATGAAGGAAAAAAGTTATGATCCATATAACAATGTATCCACACTTCATTCTTCTTGGGTGTCAAAAGCTAGTGCAAGACAACGTGAAGGTCGTGCTGGTCGTTGTCAACCAGGAACCTGTTACCATCTTTTTTCAAAATTTCGTGCAGCGTCTTTGCCAGAGTACCAAGTTCCTGAAATTAAGAGGATGCCTATTGAGGAACTTTGTTTGCAGGCAAGTTCTTTCTCTCTTCTGTTGTAATTACTACTAAAATTTGGATTTACTCTTAGTTTATTTCCTTGCAGGTAAAATTACTTGACCCCAGTTGTAGACTAGCTGACTTTCTACAAAAAACATTGGATCCTCCTGTTTCAGAAACAGTTCGCAATGCAATTATTGTTCTTCAAGATATAGGTGCTTTAACAGATGACGAAAGACTCACTGATCTTGGGAAGCAGCTTGGTTCCATTCCTGTTCATCCAACAACTAGCAAGATGCTTTTGTTTGCAATTCTGATGAATTGCTTGGACCCTGCATTAACTCTGGCATGTGCAGCTGATTATCGTGAACCATTTCTTCTCCCAATGGCTCCAGATGGGAGGAAGAAGGCTGCTTTTGCAAAACTTGAACTTGCCTCTTTGTGTGGTGGGTGCAGCGATCAACTTGCGGTTGTAGCTGCATTTGATTGTTGGAAGAAGGCAAAAGAAAGAGGTCAGGAATCACAATTCTGTTCTAGGTATTTTGTCTCATCTGGTACAATGAATATGCTATGCGGCATGAGGAAGCAGCTTCAGAGTGAGCTAGCAAAACATGGATTTATTCCAAAAGATGCATCTAATTGTAGTTTAAATGCTCATGATCCTGGTATTCTTCGAGCAGTGCTCATGGCTGGTGCTTATCCAATGGTAGGAAGATTTCTTCCTCGCCGGAAGAATGATAAAAGAGCTGTAGTGGAAACTGCTAGTGGTGCCAAAGTTCGCTTACATCCACATTCATCTAACTTTAATTTATCATTTAGTAAGGAGGCTACTAGTTCACTTGTCATTTTTGACGAAATTACTCGTGGGGATGGAGGGATGTACATAAAAAATTGTTCTCTTGTTGATCCATATCCATTATTATTGCTTGCGAAGGAATTGGTTGTTGCTCCTACTGATGACCTTGATGCAAGTGATGAAGATGTAGATGATTCTAGCAATGAGAGGGATGAGTTGGAGCCGAACAAATCCTCTAGTACAGGTGGGGAAGAAATAATGTCTTCTCCAGACAATAATGTTTCAGTATTTGTTGATGGATGGTTGAGATTTGAATCAACAGCTCTTGATGTTGCTCAGATATACTGCCTACGGGAACATCTATCTTCCTCGATCTTATTTAAGGTATGGTTTTTGACATTGTACATAGTTTTCACAATAGATTTAATAGTTTTTTCCAGTTCCCAACTTCTTTGACCAGCTATATATTTGACAAAACATATCATATAAACAGATTTTTGTTTTACTGATTCATCATTAGTATCCATTTTCTTCTATCTCAAAATGTTTCAGTCAATTTTGGTTGTCTTTTACTCTCGCAAGTTTTTTTCTTCTTTCGTCAAGATAAGTTTTATCAAGGCACAGAATTATTCAATTTACTAGTTGCTTAGAAAATCTGAGCTTTGATGAAAGCTCATTCATGCATCCTGCCTGATGAGGTACCTTCAACAGTCTTTGAAGTCGCAGTCATCTTTTAGACATCTGTTGAATCTCCATATAACACATGTTACCAGTTCTTATTAAAAACATTAGGAGATGCCAGAGTGAAATGATTTCCTACAAACAGGAAGACTGCTCGATAGCAGATCTTCTCTGTTGATGTTTTTAGCCTGTGTTTGTTAAGTCCTACCTATGGTGATGCATTAGAATACAACTCCCAATAATAGGAACTGGTTTAGAGGCAAGCACTAAACCAAGCTATAATTGATCTTTCCGAGAGCTCGGTGTCTGAAAATTTAATGCCACCATCAATGGAAGCTATAATATCATCCTCCAGAGAAGGAAAGAAGTGGAACCTCATGGTGCCACAATGTTCAATGTAAGGATTGAACTCATATAACAGCAAGCATGTTTAAATCCACAGTGAAGAGTTCCCCCTGGAAATGTGCCAAACTCAGAGACATAAATGTAAAATGACAATCAAGTAATATAAATTTCCCAATTCTTATGTATGTTAGATAATTTAAGTAAATATAGTGAAGTGTCCATTTATTCTTCTCTGATATGCTTTCTTATAAGAATGCCAACAACTTTGCAGGTAAAGAATCCGCGGGCAATTCTGCCTCCTGCTTTACGGGCGTCAATGTATGTTATTTCCTGCATTCTCTCTTATGACGGATTACCTCGAGTGCTTTCCGATGGCCGATTATCAGCTGGAGATGCAGGGGACACAAACAAACCTATTCAGGGAAGAAGACGAGCCGGCTTCATCCCACCTGGGGCCTTCCTCAGATCCTTATTTTCAGACCAAGTTGAAACTCCTCATGTCCAGAAATACAGGAAAACTCAGCAAAGCCATAGTGCTCCCAGGGCACCCAACATGCCTTTTCATGGTTCAAAATCTGATAGCTCGACACCAAGGAGAAGATCCTTCAAAAGGCGACGATGAAGTCCCAGCTAGGCAGTTCTTTCATTGATCCTCACTGTTGTGGTTGCTGATTCTCCGAAAATTACCCAACATTCCAGAAAGCCAGAATCTAGTTGCTGTTTGTTTGAGCAAAAACTTCATGCAATATCCAAAAATGGTGATTTATGGTGTTGGTGCAGCAGCCATATGTGCCATGCTCTTGTGGGTTGACTTCATCAGAATGCAAGATCAAATCTTGTTAATTCTTTTGAACATGTTCTCAATTTTTTGGGGGAAAGTAGAATACAATGTTGGATAGAAATCATAAACCCTTATGTTCGGATCCTAACTGTGTATTTCACCTGATTTAATATTGATTTTCAAATGCATTTCTTGATGTGGATGAGCTTCATATGGATTGAAACAAATTCCTCACAAAAGAAACCATTAGCCAAAAAGAAGATAGACTTTTTTTCTTGTCGCTTGGCTAAAGAACCTTGCGTAACTTGAATGATTTGATTTGAAAGGGACCGAAAAGAATCTGATGATATTCCAGATCGATTAGTCTTCAAATTTTTCTCTTTATCGTAAATAAATATATCATAGGCTTTTAATTGTTAAAATTATTATTGCTGAAAAAGTCAAAGAAAAACTTTCTACGTGTTGACTTTGATAACTGTGTTTGTTTGTTTTTTTCTAAATTAGTCATAATATTCAATTGCCTGCAAAGATCCGCCGCATTTAGGTCACTCCCAAAACTGGAAAGTGGAAACCCAACTAGATTTGGCCGGATCCAGCGTAATTAACAAATAAACCTTTCTTCTCAGAACCTGTCGAAATCATGCAACATTTTTGTCTCTCTTTCTTGTTTGCTGTGATCTCTACTAGTAGTCGATCCATTTGCGTTTCCTCAAAATTCAACCGACGAGACGAGCAAGATGATCGAATGCGAAGAAAAGGAGGAAAGAAAAAGCAAAATTCTTCTTTTTCTAATATAAATTCGAGGTTGCATCGTGGTTGCGTTGAGGGTCACGCTATTAATGTGCGTTGGGGAATAAAGGTAGCGTCCGTCTCAATCTCTTGCGCTCCAATCCAACTCCGCTTTAAATGGCGCGTTCCTTAGTCCCCCAAACCCTCGCGTCTCTCTCTCTCTCCAATCGCCACGCTACTCGTATTCTGAGATCCTGAGGCTCCTCCTATTGGTTTCTAGTGACGCAGTCTTGTGCCGCTCTCTGCTCGTTTCTTAAGGTATTGCTTTTTTTCTCTTCTTCCTTGCGTTCCATACTTGTGCCTGGGAGGGTTTGATCGTGTTCCAAAACTAGTACCTTTTCCCCCTTTTTGGTGATTCGATATTTTGGTGGTCTGAGAGATGCCTTGCGATGAAAATGATGATGCAAGTTTGGTCTTTGAGATTGTGGTTGATGGTTTTGTAGTGAGATTGTCTCGGAAAGGTTGTTACTTCAGTCTTATTGTGTGGCCTGATGCCCTAGTGCTGATAAAATGATTGAAAAAGAAGGATTTTGCTGGCCACGAGATGGTTCACATAGGTTAATTGCTTGAATAGAATCGTAAATTTCTAGATTTAGTTAGTTTTCCTCAGCTTTTGATCTTGTTTGTGTTTTTTTCTTCCTTAAAGTGTTTGCCTTGCAGAATATTTTGTATTTCATCTTTGCTGATTGGTATAATACAGGGAAAATTGTGGATAAACTTACAAATGTTTGATAGCTGAAAGTTGGTATTGTTGTATGGAGATATGGAGTAGAATTAGATACATTTACTGGATTATGATTAACGTGCATAGTGATCATATGTGTAAGAGAGCTAAGCTAGCTAGTTTTGATAACACCATGATACTGCTCATACGGTTTGCATTCGGTCACAGACGCAACTAGAAAAGTGGTATCATTTTCCAAAACAACATCTGTTTACTCTTTAGGCCTATAAAAATAGGCTTCCATAATCGAGTGTTTATTTCCAAATAACTAAAAATCTTGTCCAACATAAGATACAATCATGTTAGGCCTCTTCTATATTAAAGAGTTAAAGAAGAGTGTTAAATAATATGAAAGCTTGTTTATTACAAGGGATAACCCCCTTATTTATACATGAATATAACGACTTATTCTAGGAGAATTATTCTAAAAGAATAAA
>JBBMKF010000028.1:664989-717868 GCA_037834155.1 Curcuma caesia | reverse complement strand
AGAACTGAAAGAGAGTTGTAGAGAACCTTCTGTCAAATTTCTGGAATGTCAATCTTACATATCGACCTCACTTTTTTTGGAAAAAAGGAAAATCAAAGGGAACAAACATTTGCATGCCCTCATGAATATGATCCAATATAAGAGCAAACCAAAGGTGTTCAAGAGACTGCTTCATGAAAAACAGAACAAGTGTTATATCCAAACACAGATACGTAAGCAGGTTTTAGTAGATTCCAAGAGAAACCACAAGAAAGGCACTATCACATAGTAATCGCTAAAATTTATATTAGATCCAGCTACTACAATCGCGCAATTAGCATGTTTTGACAACTGAAACCTTATTACGGAACAACTACGTTGTCCATCGTACTCATTAGATTTTGCAATAAAGATATCACAGTGAAATAATCATTAAGAAGCTCAGATCAACCGCAATCAGCAGAGAAGATAACCGCAGGAACTGTACCAGATCCACCAAAACTAAATATACAGTAAAAAACAACAGATCGACCGATCTAGGGAAGGGAAATCGAAGTCGATTGAACGCGATCTAGCCGAAAAGTAGTAGCCGCTTTGGGAACTTACGGAGGATCGGACCAACGCCATTTCGACGAGAGTGGAGGAAGGCGATCCGCCCTTGCTTCGTTTCTGATGGGATGGTTATTCAAAAAAGACAATAAATATTTTACGAGCAAAATTAAAAAATTATATTAAAGAAAGATTTTTTTATTTTTATTACCGTAAATAATAATATATGTTCGTGAATAAATTAACTGTTAGATTAATAAAACTAATTTATATTTATTTAATATTAAACAAATATATAAAATAAGTATTGTTAAACTAATAGTCTTGGTCAGTTAACATTTATAAATATTTTTTATTAATTTAAGTAAAATTTAATTATATATAAATGTTATATTCATAATATGGGACAAATAAACAAATATAAATTAGATAAATAAGGACAATAATAATATTATTTTACTTTATGAGTTGAAATAATTTGATTAAAATGATCTCTATATGAGTTTAAAAAATAATCAAATTAAAGAAGGATATTTTAATATAGATCTTATAATCTTGATCAAATTAAAATAGATAGTTTTATTCTAGGTAGATTCATTGTGACTATGGGTACAAACGAATTGAGTCAGCTTGTGAGTTTTTCAAGTCAATTCAAATAATATTTGATTCGTATTTGAAATTATCGAATTCGAGCCGAATTCGAATATGCTCGATAATTTTTCGAGTTGAATTTGAATCTATAATATTGTATTTGAGTATTTAAAGAAGCATGATACTTGTCAATAATTTAAATCGAACTCGAATAATTTAAGACATTTCAAATTAAAATTTGATTTTATTTGAATTAAGGTTCGAATAATTCAAATCAAACTCGAGCTCAAATCATATTTTGAATCAAACTCAAGCTCGAATCATATTTCGAATCAAAATTATTGATATTTTTAAATTTTGAATCGAATTCAAATATCATATATATATGTTTCGAACTTGAATTCGAATATCAATATTTTTATATTATTCGATTCGATTCGATTTAACTCGTTTGCATCCCTAATTGTATCTTCAGTTATCATGCCCAATCTAGTAGACATACTGGCCCCATGATTGGGATTAGAATGAGACATAATTAATTAACATCTGAAAAATTGATATTAAATAGACAATTGAGCCTCTCGTGATTATTAATTAATTCATTAATTCCAAGAGGGCCAATACGTTCATGCCCAAGCATCACATTTTACGTCACTAATATCCAATTTTATATTCTTTTATCATGACTAATTTGTTACAATATATATAAATAATTGCATTTATTATATTATTTACCTTACAAGAAAGGCCCATGCAAATTAAATTAATTTTGAATAAAAAACAATGCCCACTATTAAAAGGAGCACCTACTTGCTTTATATATTATTCCCCACCGCCAGTTTTCCAAAATGGCATATTCCACTTCCACCCTTTATCTTTCCCTATTTAAATTATCCCCATTCCACTTTCGCAACTCTTATCTAAACAAACCCACTAATTTTATTTTATTTTTCTAAATTGTTTCCTAAAAATAAATGATTTTGCTTAAAATATTTATTAATAAAATGAATGCATCCCTTTCGTATTATTAAATTTATGCCCTAAATTATGATTAAACAAGTCAATGGAGTGATCATGACGGTTCACACGCAGTCTCTCTCTCTCTCTCTCTCTCTCTCTCTATCGGCCTTTTTTTATTCCTTCAGTAAAAATAAAAAGAGCACGAAAGGAAAGAGAAAGGGAAGGGAGGAAAGCGAGGGCGGTAGGGAGAAGTCATCTTTATCTATCGCAGCTCAACAGCGAGGAGTAATGGGGAAGCCATCCCTCCGCCCGTCGCTCCATAAAGGCGACTCCTTTTCGCTTGCGTTCGTTTCATTTCTTTGTTCCGATTCATATCGTGGCGTTTGATTCGCGGAACGAGTCGCTGGGGTGCGTTTGATGCAAAGGCGCTTCCTTTCTGCGGCCTTGGCGTCCTTGCTTCGGCGTTTCCAGCTGCCGGGAGGCGAGGGTTGACGCTGAGGGGAGATGGTGCGGGGATTTGAGGGGGAAGGTTCGGGTCCTGGGATCCCTAAACACCCGTATGAAGATCCTCGACAAACGGGCGATGCCGTTGCAGGTGATTTTTTTTTCTCGGTTGTTCGCGTCGTTCCGACGTGATTCTGGGTCTGTTTGCTCGGTTGATTATGTTTTGTGTTGCTCGTTGTTTGATCGTTGTGGCTGCTCGATATCGGTTTTCGGAGTGCCACCGTGCGAGTCCTGATTTGTTTAATTGGAAGATTCTTACGGCATAGCATCGATCGGAAGCTAAAATTGTGTTTTTCTTTTTCAAACTATTATTGGGGCTGTAAAGAATATTATTTGTTGTGTGTTTATTACTTGGTCGGAAGCGGCGTATGAGTTTCATCGCAGGCCTTTTTGGTTGTTTTGCCAAGTACTAAGTTTATTCGCTCAAAATTTGCGAGGTCAATGATGGCCTTTGGATCTTCAAGCTGACAGCTGCTTAACTAATAGTTATCATTCCGCCGTAGCTACTTCACCTGGTTTCTCAGCCCGTTTGTTGATTACTTGATTTACTTCTTACATTTGCTACCTCTCTTATATGTTTTGCTTCGTGTAGATAACGCCCTATTCGATGCCTCACAATATGCATTCTTTGGAAAGGAAGACGCTGAGTTGGGGTGTTTGGAAGACGACGAAGGTCATAATGCTAGTTTTATTAGAATCGATGATGAGTACCGCTTCCCTATTATTACAGACAGAGAGGAAGTTGGTCCTTCCGGAGTACAAGATGTAAATGAGGTACCTTAATGTGATAGAATTGCATGTTGTGTACCTTAATGCGACGCCAAGTGCAACATGTTCTTTGTTCAGTAATTGAACCTCTTTCTTGACTTTAATTTCTTCTCTGCCCTGGCCGAAGGACAAACCTCAACATTTTCATCAAAATGCATAATTATTTGCTTTACTACAACCAACAGTCTAATAGTCTTTGATATTCACCTTCTCATGCATGCTTAGAGTTGTTTTTTTATAACAGTGCGCAATTATCAAACTGGTCAAAAACAATCTGACATCTGCAATCACCAAATGTAGTTATCAAATTGTTTAACGTATCTGATGAAGACTGAATTGGCACATTGATGTTGAACTGTTCGATGAATGCAGGATGCTACACAAACATGCACTTTACTCTTCTTTTTTTAACATTATAATTTAATTCAATGGTGCATTTTTCCTTTGACTGTATTGATTTTTGAACAATAAGCACCTCCATGTGATGAAAATACTGGCTGGATTTTAGAAAGGGAAAATTATCATACATGAGCTACTGAGCAAGTAATATTGTTTCTATGCATGCAAGGGCTCTTGTGCTTCTTCCCCAGCATTTTTTGGTAATAACTCTCAATCATCCTTGTGGTATGGTACAATAATATTGCCTTTAGTTGCATGACACTGCCCCTGCCAAAGTACAATGAGTGGAATGTTTACATATGGTTGTTGTCTTGAGTTCTAATTCAATTTCAGCATAGTTAGCCAATACACTGCATTCTATAGAGCTTTTCCAATGTTTTTTTTCTTATGCAACAACCACGAGAAGTGTTAGTCTCAACTGATAGGCCTGTTATAATACTTACTTTCTACCCCTTCACTCTTTTCTTATTTATTTAGGGTCATAACTAATGATTCTTGTATAGATAACAAGTTCCCACGTGCATTTTCCTTTATGCAGAAGATTCTCTTTTTTTCATGGAAAATTATTTAATCAAAGATTTGGTTTAATCATTTTCCTAGTGAACATTCTCATCGTTGGCTGTTTGTTTCATGCACAGGTTGAAGGGTTAGGCTATTTATCTGATGGTGATGACCTTGCAAGCACTTTTGCAAAGGTTGGTTTACTTATCATAATTTAATACTTTACCATCACTGTTTGATTTACATAAATCATGAATTTGAAATTTACTATATTTTGTGTGATTACCAAGATAAACTATTGTTTGCATTATATTGTTTACTGAAAATGCATGTGTAAGAGAAAAAAAGAAATTTGTTTAACATTTCCCCCCTAAAAGATAGATAAAAGGTTAAATATTAGGATGCCTTGGGTTCAAGTTATCATGCATAACCTTGGTTATATGATTATCAGGTAATCACATAACCAAGATTATGAGGTATAAAACATAATCTAATGTTGTTTGATTCAACTTATTTATTTGGAGGGAATAAAACATAATCAATTTAACATTTACTATATTATCCTTAATTCAATTTATTTTTAGAATAAATTAAATTAATTTAATAATATTAATATTAATAATATTAATGATGATAATAAATTAATAATATATAAAATAAATAAATAAAATTATTTTATAATTTTTTAAAATTAAAAAATCATATATATTTTAATAAAATAATTCATTAAATTAATAACTATAATTCATTAATTTATCGTTAAATTAATAAATATAATTAATAATATATAAAATAAATAAATATAATTTATTTATAATTTTTTAAAATTTAATATAAATTTATTTATATTTTAATAAAATAATTTGTTAAAATAACTATTTTAATAAAATAATTCATTAAATTAATAAATATAATTCATTAATTTATTGTTAAATTAATAAATACAATTCATTAAATTTATAAGTTTTTAAGTTAAAATTTATTGAATTAATTAATTCAGTTTCAATTAACTCAATTTTAAAATTGAAAGGTAATCATAAAAAAAACTTTTCGTTAGCCTCCGGAATTGCAGAAAATCTTAGGCTGCCAAGATAATCACATTCTAGGTTTATAATCCATTTGCTGACGTTTTGTTGATATGGCGGTGATGCTGCATTACTTGGGAATTGTTGATAACCTGGACCAAATAATTTTAAATAGATAACCAAGTTTATCAATGATAACCCCCAACCAAACACCCCTTAAAGTTAGACTGTTAAATATCCTATTATGAAAAAAAGGCATTTCTTGGTTGGGTCGATATCCTTCCTATTTGACATGCTCAACCTTGGGTTCATTTTATGATAACTTCCTGGTAACTTAGTGACAAGTCCAGAGACTACTGGCTAAACCGACTTTTTGCTACACTATGCTAATCATTGCATTGCATTCTGCTTAGCATGGGTTGGTTCATATTGTACATGGAATAAATCTTTGTTTGTGTGTGTCCAAGCCATGTTCTATTGGTTCTACAGCTATCTCTAGGTTTACTTGCAGACCTCTTCAATGATTTGTGAGAAATATCAAAGCAAATTATTAATTTCTTTTGGGAAGTAATTATGCTGACTGTATAGTATTTTAACCTAATTGGATTTCTTGCGGGCATAGCTTGGAGTTGTCATTCACAAATTATGCCTGAGAAATAAATCTTTTATTTATCTTTTTTTGTTTAAATGGTCTGGATTCCTGTCTGAAAATTTCCTAGAACAACTGTGATATCTGACTTCTTTCTCCAATTTTTTTGCTTCTTTACTGAAATTTTCATACTTTTGTTTTCAACAAGCAAAGTGTTAGATCTGTTTCATACTTACTAGAGGATGAATCAGTGATGGCTTGATAATTGGCTGATACCCTCTCAAGAAGTTCATATGCTATCTTCTTTTGGGCGAATTCTGTTCTTATAATTGTATTTGAATCAGATATGTGAATCCTTTTCTCATATGTTTGATGATGTTAGAATTTGATTTTAGTTTTCCATTTGGTTGAAGTAAGCTAAAACTATCAGTGAATTGAAGTGCAGAGATTATGAACTATTATTCTATTAAACAAGCTAGTGTATAATGCTGGTTGGGATTCCTTAAACAATAGAATTTGTTGCATAATTGCCTGTCAGGACCTGCCACTGCGAACATGCTTTTGAATTTAGCCTTGTTGTATATTTTTTCTACCAGTTTTGTATATGTTCCTTGTGCCTGTGTTGTATTGCTTCTGTAGATTTAGTGCATCTTCCATGAAATTTGGTATTTTAGTTGCTATTTGTGTATTATATGCTAGTCATTTGTCATTTTTTTTAGTTCATACTATTATTCTATATTTACTTGTTAATCAATGCTACTTCAACTTTACTTTCAGTTAAACAGAGTAGTCAGTGATCCAAGGAGTGCTGGAGTTATTGGTGATAGAGGATCTTTTTCTAGAGAAAGTAAGTAGTTTTGTTTATCATTTTCTCTGCATATGTTTTGGGATCATTAGTCTGCCAATGTGAAGATATAATGGAACTATTTCATACTTTTTGATGAATTAACTGCTGGATAATCACATTTGCTCTTCCAGCAAGAATGAAAATAATGAATTTTTAAATTGATTGTAATATAAGGCCACTGTCAAATAATACATGATTACCCTTTTCTAGATCGAGTGTAAGAGTTTCCTAAATGTTGAGGATTTCAAGAGTATGGTTTCCTGAAAATATTTTTATGCACATTTGTTTAATTTAAAAGCTAGTGTGTTTGGTTTGTCGTAAATTTTCTTTTTTCAGTTTTCTTTTTTTAGAAAAAGGAGTTCGAAAATTGAAAAGCAAATAAAAAGTGAAACAAGAATTTGATGATGGGAACAATCAATAGATTCAATACTGTCGTTCCATCACTCTAAAAGAAATAAATACATGTTGAATGCTCAGAATAAGAAATAGAAAGAATCCCTAAACTAAAACAAGAGTTGAGCGATGGTAATAACCAATAGATTCGAGACTGTTATTCTGCCAGAATAAATACAAGTTGATTGTTCCAAATATGAAATAGAAAAAATTCCATAACTAGTGAAAAATCCCATAACTAGTGAAGAATACCATAAACAACAAATACCTCCTGAAAAAGGGAAAAAATATCCCAATTCCATTAATTCAGGACACCGTATCATATTGAATAGGATTATTAACTGATAGAGGACTTACTGTCACTATAAAGTATTATTGGACGAGCAAGTTACACTTGTAAGTCTTCCATCAATCTTTTCAACCAGATTCCCTCCAGAATTTCCTGGGCGATGACTCTGAACTTCTGCAATAGTGCGAGCTGCAATTGATTGTTTTTGCCTTCTCCATGTGATCAAATTCCCCAATAACTGGTAGAAAAGCCACAAATCTCTTATCGTTGGCATAAATTTATGATCCATGTGATCTACTTTTTTAAGTGAAAAGTTTTGCTTCTCTGACAGTTTGTCCAAAATTTTTCAGTAATAGATCTCTTTTTGGTTTTAGGTTCTTCAACTGCGGACTGGACACAGGATGAAGATTATTTAAACTGGATTGATCAGCAAATATTAGATGCTGAAAATATTCAGGAGGGCAAGAGATGGTGGTCACAACCACGTTCCTCATCATCTCAACTTTCTTTATCAAAACCATTGCACAGGGCTTCGTCATACCCTCAACAGCCACATTATCAACAACCCTTTCAGCAGCAGCAGCAGCTGAGGCAGCAATACAGTCAGGACTCAATCCTTTCATCCAGCTCAATTTTCACTTCCTACGATTCACATGGTGGACCATCTCAGCCACTATCAAATCTTACACGGCATTTAAGCATTCCCTCTCTTGATACTGGGTTCCAGTTACCTGGTCTAACTCTGGCCCCCTATTCTGATTCTCAGCAACATTCAGGAAGATTGGGTCATTCATCGCACTATGGTCATGATGTAGCCCACAACATAGCTTCTAGTCCTACCACAAGCGGTTGGGCAAGGGACTATTTGCTGAACCATACTGGTCTATTTTCTAGTGGCCATATGTCACCTAACAGGCTTCAGCAACAATTGTCTCTGCCAAGCGATTTGATAGCTTCACAAATATTAACACAGCATCAACAGCATAGATTGCCACAGTTCCAACCATCTCATCTCCGTTTCTCTCACTTGCAAGCTAATTTGTTCGACCCCCATTGTTCCCCTTCACAAATGAGGAACAAGTTTGACTTAGCTATTCCCATGCCTGATCTAAGAGACAATAGACACAGAGCATCACAAAAAGCAAGGCAGCATATTCGATTTTCTCATGGGTCCTCTGATGCTGGCAGCACTAAGGGAGATAACAAATGGCCACAGATTAGATCAAAGTACATGGCACCAGAAGAAATAGAAAACATTTTGAAGATGCAAAATGCAGCAAGCCACAACAATGATCCTTATGTAACTGACTATTATCACCAAGCTTGTCTTGCAAAGAAATCAACTGGAAGGCTGAAATACAATTTTTGCCCAAGAAGCATAAAAGACTTGCTTTCTCGATCACGTGGTAGTAATGAATCACATGCTTCTCTTCAGATTGATGCTGCTGGGAAGGTTCCATTCTCTTCAGTTCGCAGACCTCACCCTCTTCTTGAAGTTGACATGCCATCCTGCTATGCAGATGGCTTGTGTGAACAGAAGTCTTCAACGAAGCCCCTTGAGCAGGAGCCACTTGTAGCTGCTAGAATCACCATTGAAGATGGGATCTACCTTCTCCTCGATGTAGATGATATTGATCGGCTTTTGCAGTACAATCCTCCACAAGATGGTGGATCACAACTGAGGCGGAGAAGACAGGTTTCTCTGGATGGACTTGCAGCATCACTTAATCTTGTTGATCCACTGAGACCTGGTGGATCTGGTTATTCTGGTCTTGGTCCAAAGGATGACATTGTCTTCCTTCGCATAGTCTCTCTTGCCAAGGGCCGGAAACTCATATCACGCTATCTTCAACTCCTCAACCCTGGAAGTGATCTCACACGAATAGTCTGCATGGCCGTTTTCCGGCACTTGAGGTTTTTATTTGGTGGTTTGTCATCAGATTCCAGTTCATCAGAAACAGTAAAAATCCTAGCAAAGACTGTTTCTTTATGCGTGCACAATATGGAATTAAGTGCACTTAGTGCATGTCTTGCTGCCATTGTCTGTTCAACTGAACAACCACCTCTTCGCCCAATTGGAAGTGCTTCTGGTGATGGAGCCACCATTGTCATAAAATCTGTTCTTGATCGGGCAACTCATCTTCTGACGGATCCTCATGCTGCAGGCTCTTACAGCATATCTAAGCGGACTCTGTGGCAGGCATCATTTGATGCTTTCTTTGGGCTTCTGACCGAATATTGTCTGAGTAAATATGATAGCATTCTGCAAATGTTACTTGGCGGGGCCTCAAATAATGCTGTACTTGGGTCTGAGGCAACTATAGCAATAAGAAGGGAGATGCCTGTTGATCTCTTACGGGCGAGTCTTCCTCATACAAGCGAGTATCAACGTAAGGTTTTGATCGACTTTGCACAGAAATTGATGCCTGTTACAGCTTTTAGTGAACATGGAGGTATTAGCTGACCAACAACCTTGGAATCTATTCTTAGCTGATGCCTTTGAAAAAGAGAAAATAGATGGATATGAAGAACGTGGTAAATGATATCTGTTTTCTCGCAAAATTGGCTCTTCAATTTACTGAGCCATGGTTTGAATATTATGTTGGACCAAGGAATTTGTGGGATCAGGTAACTTCTTCTTTTCTCGTGGTGGTAGCATAGTACTCTTAGTTTCATTGTCAGTGGTGGTTAGTCTTCGATGAAGATAAAGATTGATTCTCTGGATTGAACTCCGAAAAGAAATATCAGAAGTGACTTGAGAGACATACAGGCACTGTTGTGACTTGGGAGGCACCTATACCATGTTGATTTTCATGCTTTATTGGTATGAAGATTCATCTAGCTCAACTCGAGTAAATGACTCGCACATGGCAATCCACTCCCTTGTAGTTCTTCTGCCTTGAAGGTTTACATGGTTTCATAATGGTTGTCACTTGTTAGTTTTAACTATTTTAGCATCATAATGTCCGTATTGCTTTTTCATTAAGGTTGTATGAACTGCATCAGCTCATTCTCAATTGAAGCATCAAAATTACTCCTATGATGCAAACTCTACGCTTGGATCAGTGATTCTTTTGCAGTTAAGATGTATGCCAAAAGCAGAATCATTGTCAGAAAAAAAAAACAAAAAAAAAAACTAGTGGAGTGTGCTATTTTTGCTGGTTAAAATCCAGGTTCAGTCTGTATTTTGCAAAAGACATTGTGATCAGCTAGTTATTGTGCTGTTTATGATCTCATATTTGTCACCTCTATCATCTTGTGATCAGCAAGGGTGAGAATGATTGATTATGCTTGTTCTAAAAGCTATGGATTTTGTAATGAGTCTAGTAATTTGATGATATTTGTTTTTGATAATTTAAGTATTCAAGTTTCATTTAGACCATCTTTCCCCTAATTCTTAGATGATCTTTCTTTAATTTTTTTTTAAGATGATCTTTCTTTTGTTTATCGGGTAAATTTAAACTACTTTGATGGTATATTGGCTATGATTTTTGATAATATGCTTTAGAATATTTATAATAATGAAAGTATTTTTAAATCTATTATTTTGGCTATTTATTTTCTCTTCAGAAAAGGGTGGAATGTCTCAGCGTCTTTAAGATTTGAATGCTACAAGAAGTTACAGTTTGCCACTACAAGAGAAGTTGCAATCAGGCACTACGAGGGAGGGTAATGTTTCAGCATTGTTGAGATTTGATTGTTGTTTCACTTCAATAAGTCTGTCCCGCACTAATGTCCCGCACTAATAACTCAATTATATTTCTGGATGACTATCCATTTTCTCATAGGTTACTTCCCAATATTCAACTCTTTAGTTTTCTACCATTTATGTTATAAGTTTGTATCAATGTAAAATATTAATAACTATTTATGTATTTTAGTAAACTAAAGCACATTTTAAAGTAATTTAAATTGAATTTTATGATAATTAAATGAAAACGGCAGAATTAAATTTTCTCTTTTAAAGCTATTTTCTTTGTTTATTGAAATCTTATCGAGCAGTAGGAGGCTTTTTATAAGCTGAATTAAAATTAAGTTAAACGTTTATCAAATGCATAAAATTTATATTATTTAATAATATTTTTAAAGTATTTTGTTTTAGAGAGCATGCTTGTCTATGATTAATTTTATTTTTATTTACTTTAATTTTAGATTTTAATTGATATGACTTATAGACAAATTTAATTAATTAAATAAAGTTATTTTAATTAGATAAATAATTACTTTTGTGATTAAGAATAACGATATATTAATAGTAATTAAAAATGTTATGAAACCTGTTCCGGTGCGTAATTTCTTCGCCGCTTCCTTCGCCTTCGACTGGTCTTCTCCTGGAAGACCCGCGAGAGCTGCTCATCGGCATCTGCTCCTCGGAACCCTGCCTCTCCCTCGGTCGCACGCCTATCCTCCTCGTCGTTCTCGCTCTGGCAGCTATCGCGGTAGATGCTGTTGCCGGTGGAAGCTCAACTCTGTTAGTCTCCGAAAGTCAGGTTTTTTTCCCCTTCCTAGATCTAATCGAATAAGCCTAGGCCTTTTCCGACCATCATCTCACCGAATTGAGCGGTTTCGATCCGTTCGATTTCGTCTATTTTATAAACGATTTCGACTATTGATTTTTCATGATTTGAGATATTCTCGGATCGGAGAAATTGTCTTGAATCGGATCATGGAATAAGTTTAATTATCATTTTTTGAAAAATAATACTTCCTGATGTCAAATTTCTCGCCCCGCCAGGCAGAGACATGAAAAGGAATTCGGTCTAAATAATTTTCTATAAAGCAGATTATATTATCTATGCAGGTCATGATATAGTTGAAAGATACTCATATAGATGTTAATTAATTGCCAAAAATTATTGTAAAGGCTAGACCATGTTCTTTAGTGCACCTTGCTGTTTTGTATTGGCATCTGTAATATAGCATTTACATCATCAAATTATTGGGATTTCTTTGGTGGCTCTTTTATGCCATGTTTAATGAGATTTGTGAAATTCGATGCACTCTAAACACTGCCATTTTTGTTGATAGGAAATACTTTGGCTGATCTATCAGATGCATCGCAGATAGTATACTTCTCTGTCTACAATGAAACGCTTTGTCTACATCAATGATGATTCCACTCAAAACCTACACTGTGACAATAGAATATCAAACAGAAAATACACTATATTGAACTTTCTTCCTAAGAATCTATGGGAGCAGTTCAGGTTTGGAAGCTTTTTTGAACTTCATCCATTAGCACTTCGAGTTACCTATTAATTGTGTACTTTCATCATAATTATCTAACACTTTTTTCTTTGTTTCACTTTTTCGTGAACATGTAAAATTTGTATGAGAAAAAATTAGGCATATCCCTTCAACTATTCGTCTGCATTTACTGCATTATTCAAATTTCTTAATAGACCATTAATATAATTTATCTTCATTGCCAAAACCTTTTACCTGCTACTTAAGTAGAATAATAATCTGCTGTTAAACCAAAATCCTTGTAGAGAAATTGCTGCCTGTTGGTTGTTATGTTCCGAGACCTTCCTGCTTTTTTTTTTTTTTCCTTTTGTTGTTGTTTAGTTTCTGTTTCTATGAAAAAAACCTTCCATAACAGGTTTGCTGGCATTATATTTCACATAGTTATGACTATGGAACTTTAGGGAGCCCACTTAGAATGCCTTGCCGAACAAAATCTTCTTCAACTTGGTATATGACAAAAACATTCATACTTTTCTAACTAGGGATGACATCAAGGCCTACAATTTAAGTAGTTGCATAAGCAAATTTCACAGAGAAAATATTTCAATAGTGAAACCAATATTTAAGTAGGAGATTGTTAAACGTGTGGATCGTTATTGACACTCTATATAGTCTAAGGTGCTACACAAGGTTTAAAGGACAACATCAATGAACATCAAGGTTGGTTTTGTGGGAACACTTGATCAATGGAATATCTAATAGACAAAACATCTAGTTTGGTCAATATAACTGTCAAATCATACTTATATATTGGTTTCACTATTGAATATTTTCTCTCTGTTAAATTTGCTTATGCCACTCCACTCTTCATATGGGGCCCTCCTCAACACTGACCATGAAGGGCCAATTGAGACTCTGTAATGTGTAAAGGGTTCAATTTCTCAACCATCACTTGATTGGTTAAGCATGTGTTGAGTTCTCTAAGCCTCATATTTTCACAAGTGGCAATATTCCATTATCTGCCAATCCTCTGATGAAATGGTACTTCCACTGAATGAGTTTCATCTTTAAATGGAAAACAAATTTGCACAAGGTATACACCACCCTAGTTGTTTCAAGAAAGAATATTATAATCCTATTCTATTCTCTTAGAAAGTTATTCAACTAAATAATCTCCTGTATACCACATTAGATTGTACAAAGTTTTTCAATTAGTGTCTACACCTCCATTGTCCCTTGCTCCTTTGTAAAGTCAAACCTTTTCTTAGGATTGTCATGCTTCATTCATTTCTTGTAAGCTTAAGGACTCGATCTGATGACATCATTTTAGGTACTATGTGTTATGATGCTCTCTGATGATTTCTAATATTGATTTAAAGGATCTTGCAACATCTATAATGTTTTGGTTCATGCAGTTAACCACCTATTGGCTACGTTTGGAGTTGTAAAGAACTTGTGCATTACCTAAAGTCTAGGATATAAAGAACTTCAGATCAAGGCATATAGGTTGATTTTTTTATGATCCATGCTTTATCGATTTTGAGTTAGAATAGTGCATGTGGAATAGTGTACACAACATATTTGACTCTAATATAACTAATGGTTGAACAAGAAATTTAGAACTAAATGGTTAATTGGCTAACCACTTATTTAAAATGTTCAAGTTGTTGGGAAAGAAATTAATTTATCTATTATATTCGTTGGTTTGGAAGGCATCCGCATAGGTGGATGTGGATAGGGATCGCATAGCAGCCATGAATAACCATATATGACGAAAGCAACCTGCATATGAGGAAAGAAAATTCTTATCTAGAGCCCTATGTTACCTTGGTATCTTGTAACTTGTATAACACTTGGTTGGCAAGTGAGGAAAGCTTTAGATATTAGTTATATGCATGTTATATTTTATCTATTCTACATTGTTGATTGTTAAATTTCATGTGGTCTGCATTGCTTAGTTAACATTTTTTCTATCCAAAAGTATGATTAACTTGATTACTGTACTTTACTATACATATATGTTAAATTTTTATTTTTTAAAAAATTTCTAGTGCTTATGCCCCATCTATGCCTCTATATACTATATGCATATGCTTTTGCTTTTCAAAACATAGTTCATATTCCTATTATTAATTATGTAGTTAATTATATATACATTTTAATTATATAATTAATAACTAATATTATATATATAACTTTATGTAATTTTTATAATTAATTAATACTCTACAATTAATTTATTGATAATTTATAATTATTTACTTGTAGTTATAATTAATTATCTATGTATAATTAACTATTTTGGCATTAATTAATCACAGATAATGTGTCAAAACTGTACAACACAACACGGCACAGTAGCAAAACTATACCATTCTAGTTGAAACCGAAACTTTAGCATGACTCGAGAATTGTAACCTTGGGCATGGTATTGAAATGCTGATAGATGTATTAAAATAAATTTGCCCCTTTCTGATGTAGTGTTTAATTAATGTTTAATTTTTGTTTCAAGATAACAGACCTTCATATTGAAGTATTAGAGGGTTGTTTTGATTCATTGCTGCCACATTTATATTGTATTTGTAAGAAACTTTGATTTAGTATTAAAGGTCTTGTACAGTAAGAGGAAATGCTATGATTTCCTATTTAGCCATTAGGATTGGATTATTTGCTAATGTTTCTTGGATATCTGTCTTATATTGATGATGTTATCAGGAGGTTCATGAATCAGTACTTTTTGCTTATTGCCTGCCTCCAGCTGTGGTCACTAATCACTCCTGTGAATCCTGCAAGCACATGGGGCCCACTTATCATTATATTTGCTGTCTCAGCAACAAAAGAGGCATGGGATGACTACAATAGGTATCTTTCTGACAAGCAAGCAAACGAGAAGGAAGTATGGGTTGTAAAGGATGGAATTCGGAAACATGTATAGATTCTTTTTAAACTGATTTTATTATAATTTTGTTTTTGCAACTGACTTTGCTACATCTGGAAGTACGGTTTGTTACATTAGTTGTTCTGTTTCCATTAATCTTATTTCCAAGTCTTTTTTCCTTGAATCTCTCTATATTTTTAGTTTTTTCTCAATCTTCTTATGGGATCATGTCTGTTAAGGATTATAACATTTTATTGGTTTCTTTTGTTTCATCTTTAATTTAGAATGAGGTTTGCTCATTTTGGTTTAGCGAGCTAGGCATCTTTTGGTTGGACAAATTTCATATACCGTAAACTGCTTTTTAGATTTTTTTGAACATACTCCTTGTGGTTGGTACAGAACTTTTTTGTTCTCTGTTGTTTTTCAACCTTATGTTTATTTATACAATCTTATAGAACTTTCAACTTAAGAGTTTTATTCAATTCCTCTTAGGTATGATGGCAAAATCTCATGATTTAGTATTTTCTTTTCTAATTATTATTTACATTACTTGTATGTTTAAGTGTGATAATTATACTCCAAAATCTTTCAATTTCATGACTTGTTACTTTTTTCTGCATTTTTTTAGTTCAACTTTAAAATATATATATATATATATATATTTTGTTTGCAAAGATCCTAGAGTTACTTGTCCAATGAACAAATTTTTTGGGACTATAAATTTGGATACCAAACTAGACCTAAGCCATTTAGGTTTGTCTCAATATGCTTTTCTAGATTTCTATGTCAGTGTCTTATTATATCGTTATATCTGTCTCTCTCTCTTTTTTTTGGCATTACTCCATAATTTTCTTGATTCTCTTCTGCTGATTTATGGTTTTTGAAAGTAACAAACTCAAGTTGTTGTGTTTCCACTAGCAGTGTCATAGTGTAGTTGGATCCAAATGTTTGGGCTAGTCAAACCTGGTATCATTTTGGAATATTGGAAACTATGATGTTACTTTTGAGTATGGAAAGGCTAATGTGGCAAGGCTAATGTTATAAAATAATTAGATATCTGAGAATTACTAAGCGGTACTATGTAAATGAGGTTAGCACTTAGCAGTCTCCTCTTTGCTTCATTAGAAATTTGGCTGCTGGCATTGTTCATCTGATGATCTGGAGCAGGAATAGCATAGAATAACCAGCAAATGATTGGATTGGTAGGAGCTCTAGTGGGAAATTAGATGGAGATGGAAGAGGAGAGAAAAGGAAAGAAATTCAGGAGTCTAGGATGAAACACATTGTTTCACTGAGGTCTGTCTATTTTATACTGCTGTAATTTATTGGTTTGTGGTATAGTCCAAGATCAGATGAAACCTTATGCTTAGAATTAAAATTTCTTAGGATTTTCAAACTTAGTAATACAGCTATATATACTGGTCCTCTATCCCACACATGTAGGTCTTAAGTTGATGCGTGTGTACTATTATCAGTTTCGAAGAACTTAACTTTGTTGCATCCAAACCTAGATTGGTTTCCCCCCACAAATTCTAGTATTTCTTTGATGCCTCAATTTTTTTTTTCTTTCATTTGTTTGTTTTTGTTTCTTAATTCCAGTTTTGCTGGTTGGTGACCCATAAAACATATAATTTTTGTGGGTTGCCGAAACTGCTAATCTTACTGAATTTAACTTTTTTTGATTTTTTACAAGTGGGCTGGAGTCAGGGTATATAGTTCACAGATTTGTCTGCAAAAGGACAAAAAGAAAAAAAAAACTTCCTATTGAGTATTCAGTAGGTAGTATCTAATGTTTCTGTGTAGCTCACGAATGCAGGAATGCAAGTGCTAAGTTTTCAATGTTTCTTCAAGACCTACATATTTGCCATGTTAAGGACCATCTTTATTACTGAAAATTCTTTCTTTCTATCAATATAAATGATTTCTTTATTAGCATCAAGTCGATTGGACAATTTGCAGCTTATAGTGTACTTGTATTTGTAAAATAGTTCCAGCAAATGGATATATGTTGCTTTATTACCTTCTTCGTTCTGTTACAGATTCAAGCACAAGATATTCATGTTGGTAATATAGTGTGGTTGCGAGAGAATGATGAAGTCCCTTGTGATCTTGTTTTGATTGGGACATCTGAACCACAAGGCATCTGTTATGTGGAGGTAACCAACCAAGTATATATTAATGTTTTCTCTTTAATTGGACCTAGTGCAACATGAAACATAATAGTTCCATTTTATGCATTAATTAACTAGGGAGCTGGCTGCAAGTATTTGATCTAATTCATCACTTTTTTGCTTTGCCCATCTGGAACTTGTACACCATTTTAGATATTTATGGGCCACAATGTTATCTATTGTTTTTGGTGGCTTGTGGCCAAAGCCATGAATGCATCAGAATTCAGAATGTTGACAATGACAAAACTCCTTGTCATCATAGATATTGATTGCCACATAAGTAAAATGACAATAACAAAACTTATGAGCTTATTTATTTTAGTTAATTATTTTAATGTCAAAAGAACATATAGTTTCTGAACACAACATTTTAGTGGAATTATCATTCCGACCCTTGGTTTGAAATTTTGGACTATATTGGGTGGCATAGTCAAAATATATCGAAACTTGATACTATTCAGTATATGTAATTTTTGCTGTGTTATTGTGTAAATGATGTCAATGAATCGTGTCATATTGAATTCGACACGCTTTGACATGCTACAATTGTGTGAAGATGAATTGAAATAGATTATGTTTTTATTTTTACCTTGTATCAGCACAATATAATGTTAAAGTTATATCATTTCTAAATGGAACACAAAGTCTAAATTTAGATATATAGTTGTGTTCTCTTCTTCACCTTCTTGCTTCTTCCTCACAATTTTCCATCAACACTATACATCGAAATAATGGTACGAAACCAAAATAGTATTGTTCTAGTCAAAGTTCAAAACTCTGGCATAGTTTGAGATTTTCAACCTTGTAGTGAACCAACATACCTTACCTGTCAACACTAATCTGAACACTGACCGACAGTTGAATCCATGTGTTAAGGAACGTCTGCAAGTATGTCTGTTTATGCATCAGTGTGCAAGGATATGCAAGTAGTGTTGGTTCATTGCTTAAGTTACAGTTTCTCACTTAGAGAAGTTGATGTTCCTTACCACTAATCTGCAGTGATGTTATACTAATGTTTGGTCAAAGATATTTAGTGAAGTAATAAATATTTTGTAGGCAATGAAGAACAACACAGCTCAAGCAGTGGAATCTTCTTATTGCAACTTTTAATTGACTAAATTTTATTGAAATGTAGTTACATGCAACTACTGTTTTCTATATGTAATTAGTTACCATATGATGATATATTGATATGATGTTTATATTTAGTCGATTCCTAACCCATGCTTATCTGATTGTCTCACAAGACTGCTGCTTTAGATGGTGAGACTGATCTAAAGACAAGGGTTCTTCCGTCATCTTGTATTGGATTAACACCTGAACAGTTGCATAAAATCAAGGTACTTCACTACGTTTCATTAGTGTTTTGATGAAGATTCTCCATATATTCTTAGTTCTTTTTCCCTCTTAAATGAACAGGGTGTGATTGAATGCCCCAATCCTGACAAAGACATCAGAAGATTTGACTCAAATATGCGATTGTTTCCTCCCTTCATCGATAATGACTTGTGTCCATTAACCATCGACAACACACTTCTACAGTCATGCTATTTGAGGAATACTGAATGGGCTTGTGGAGTTGCAGTTTATACAGGCTAGACAGAAATTCTTGGGATTTTTTTTGTTCTCTTTATTTGTTTATCTTAAAATGTTAAAATAATTTTTTTAATATAAATTGATATTTTATCATAGAAGGAACAGATACCTACATCAATAATCATAACTTGACATCATAATGTTGTTGTAGAATGAATCCGCATATTTAGTGCATAATTTGAGCTCATTATTTTAATTTTTAAATGAAAACTTGTAGTTGGAACTTTCTGTTTTCTCCTTTTCCGTCACGTAATTTTTGGTAAAAAAAATCTCTATCTTTCTCTCATTTATAGAACATTCCTTTTTCTTTTGTAATTTTCATTGAAGCTTGTGAATATCTGTACAGCCGTATGTACAAATAGAAACATGTTCAAATTCTTAGAACTCTAGAATATAGGACGTTATAGATTCATCTCAGCAGCTGAGAATAATTATCATTTTCTTCTATGTGGTCATTTTAGTTTCCTTATTTTTGTCAGAGCTTATAATTATCCTTTGAATGAAAGAATTCTCAGATTATAATTGGTGTTCAGTTCAATATTCTTTCTACCTTTCCATGTATTGATTGTTGTGTATTGATTAGCATGGTTGCAGCTCAATACAATAAATGGTAATCTGTTCCTTCATCTTTTTTACAGGCAATGAAACCAAATTGGGAATGAGTAGGGGTGTACCTGAGCCAAAACTTACGGCTGTTGATGCAATGATAGATAAGTTGACTGGAGCTATTTTTTTATTCCAAATTGTTGTGGTAATTGTCCTAGGTTTTGCTGGCAACATTTGGAAGGACACTGAAGCCCGCAAGGTACTTTTCTTTTTTATTTATTACTTTTCCATTTTTATTCAAATATGGTAAATTGTTTTGATAAAAAAATTTAAAAAGGAAAGAACATATTTAATTTTTTTTACCCATATTTTTTTCAATTTTTTAATCATTTTTTAAATATAGGAAGCCTGTGGTCTCCCCTTGCCACATGGCACGGTAGGCTATGAACTTTAATATGATAAATAGAATAATGAAAGTTAACATTGTGATAATTGTTATCGGTGCTAAGGTGACTTATTTGCTTTAGGCGAGTTCTGTCTTTTGCAGGATTGGAAATTGGAAATGTTTGTCAGAACATTTTTGCAATGGAAGTCATTGTTTAGAAAATTTCTTTTGTATCCACATGTATTTGCCTCCTTGATATGTATTTTAGTGAAAGGGTGTATACATTAGTCTTCTCAGTTGTAAAATATAGCTTTTTATACTCAGCAATTCATCTAGGCATATAAATGCAAGAACTTAATATGAGCTTGCCTATCCACCAGTATAGTATAAATGCCGTAGCAGCCATTTATATCATTTTGATACGCAACTTCGATAAAGCTGCAGAAGGTAACAGTGTTCATCCATCAAATTAGGATTGTCTATATCTTCTTTTCTTCTGTAGTTTATGTAACTCTGCGTATTAGATGTTTTTAAGTAGTCCACATATGGTGATTAAAATATTTCCAATGTTTACTTGATTAGATAGTTGATTAATGTACAATGAATTAAATTTATATTTAACTGGTGACTGTAGATTGTTTGCTTGGCTGCATTATGGCTTTAGTATTTTCCTTGGTTTTTGTAACTAATAATTTGTTTCTGGATTAATGTAGCAATGGTATGCCAAGTATCCTGAGGATGGTCCATGGTACGAACTCCTGGTCATTCCCCTTCGTTTTGAGCTCTTATGTTCCATTATGATACCTATTTCTCTTAAGGTATGTTGTATGCGTATGGGAATTATTTTGTTTGTTACACCCTGAACTTCATTTTCAATATTTCTGTTAGGATAAATACTTTTGAACCTTAGTGTTCTTTGTTTCAATAAGAATTCATGTTCTCATGAATGAAACTAAGCAATGTGGAAGTATAACTGAAAATAAATCCTCCAGAATCTCTGTAAATATGAAGCAATTTTCTCACTTCAGCCCTATCTGTAATTTAACAAATTTTACATTATATTCAATACTTTATACCTCCTTGTTTTCAGCTAGCATCTCTGTGGTTTGTCTATTTTGTAGGTGTCTCTTGATCTAGTGAAAAGTTTATATGCAAAGTTTATTGACTGGGATGAGGAAATGTATGATCATGAAACAATGACTGCTCCTCATGCAGCGAAGTAGGTGTAGTGTTGCAGTCCTACCTTGTTCATAAGTGTGGAACATTTTTTGTCTGTTGGCACTAATGGTTTATTTCTTTCAGCACAGCAATAAGTGAAGATCTTGGACAGGTTGAATATATTTTAACTGACAAGACAGGGACGCTTACAGAGAATAAGATGAGTTTTAGAAGATGCTGTATCAATGGTACTTTTTATGGAAATGAGAATGGAGATGCTTTGAAAGGTTATTTTATGACTCAACTATTCCAGTTAATGCTATTTGGTAAATTTTTTTGATTTTATCATCGTGCTCAAGCATGTAGAAACACAATCAAAAGTTTGTGTATTTGATATGGATGACATGGTACAAATACCATCTTTCAAAATTTTCACTTTTTTTTTTCTTGTGTTTTCTCTCAGAACTTTGGAGGATTTTCTAAAACATCATTTCAACCTATTAGTGAAATAGTCATGGATCCCTAAAATGAAAGGAGTAACGTGCTTTAGTTTGTTAGCAGTGTAATTTTCCAGACTGGTGTTGCCTAATCACATATTAGAAAATAACAATGCGGGATTAAACTCATTATGCATAACATGATTCTTGCATTGGAGCTTAGGTATCTATCAGCATTGGCATTTTTGTTGCGGAGAACAAAGAGAGGAGAAGGGGGAACAGGTGAACTGCAACTGATTGGGAATTAAAATTAAGGTAATATTATATGGATAGGGAATGAAGCTGAGGATAAGTGGTAGTGGTAAAGGGACATGTGATCCTATGTTAATCAAATTTGGGCATAAGTATGCATCGAGGGTGTAGATCCAAGTGTCCATCAGCTGTGCTTCTATAAGTTTTTACACTTGAGTCAATAGAGATATTGGGTTTTCACTTAGAGTCTATGTTCAAGTGTCAGAATTTGACACCGGTATAGAATGGATAGGTGAAGATTGTGTGATCTGTGCAAAGAAGATGGGTAGACCAAGTATTAGCAGATAACATGACACTAAATTCATTAATTCTTAAATGTGAAGAGCTTCAAACTTCAATGAACATGTGTTCTTAGGAATTAGTTGGTACATTGGTTTTTAACATAAATTGACTGACATCACTCTCTGCTCTGTGCGCCACTGTGAAAGAATTATTGATCTTGAGATTATATTGACAAGAGTGGTGCAATTTTGTACTTAGAGTACACTTAGAAGGCCTGTTCTGAGAAATGTTTCCTTGATTGTTCAAGGATCACATAATTAAAGGGCACTAAAGTAGTCTTTAGTAAAAGAATGTTTGGTTGGCTAGCTGGGGATGGTAGAACATTACATGGTTTCTTCTTTGTGCTATACTAAGGAAAGCTGTGGTTGTGCTGGAGAATTTAAATTGACAAAGAATTTGTTAGTGAAGCTTGGGCCATGGTTCTTATATCTTCCTTGAAATTGAGAAATTGTTGTTGGTGGTTGTTGGAGCCGTGAAGGGGAATGGTATATTGACGTCTATATAATAAAACCAGCCAATCTGATTACTTGAATCTCATTGTAGTTAAGATATTTGTTTCTTTTCTTATGAACAAGGATATAATAGTAAGAAATGTTTTGCAGAAGACTAATCACATATACTTTTCTGCTTGTCATAGATTTCACTATGCAGCTAGTTATGCTGATTCTTTTGATGTTTAACCTTGAAAATTAACTATCTAGTACATGTATGTTACTGATATTGCTCTATCACACTCCTATGTGGGAAGTTCTACTATTCTTGTATCTGATAATCTTTTTGTTTAGTTAGATGTCGAACTGTTGAATGCTGTCGTCAATAATGTTCCTGATGTAATCAGATTTCTTACAATCATGACAATCTGCAATACGGTTGTCCCTGTCAGAAGGTTTTTGACCCACATTTAAATTTGTTTGTGGTTCTTTAATTATTATCTATATACTGTAGAATCCTAAAGCATTCTATCTTATTGTGTAGTATGAGTGGGAATATCTTGTATAAAGCTCAATCTCAGGATGAAGATGCACTTGTTAATGCTGCTGCTAGATTGCATATGGTTCTCATAAGTAAAAATGGGAAGAGTCTTGGTAAGTTAGCCTGCTTAGGAAGGTTTATGCTTGATGGTGTCAGGCAAAGCTGTTGATTTATAGCATTTGCACCAATGATGATCTTGGTGTCTGTTGCTCTCTCAGTGTGCTCATCATCAGTGTTTTTCATCCGGTTGTTTCACATTTGTCTGGGATTATTCTGTTCCAGACGATATCCTTTTTTTGACGATTTATTTTGTTGGCAGAGATCAATTTTAATGGAAAACTGATCCATTATGAGACACTAGATATTCTAGAGTTCACTTCTGATCGCAAAAGAATGTCAGTGGTTGTTAAGGATTCTGAGGATGGGAAGATCCTTCTCTTGTCCAAGGGTGCAGATGAAGCTATCCTTCCTTTAGCGTATGCTGGTAATTTCTTTTATTGTCACGGTTTGCCTATTTGACAAGTCATTATGTATCCAGTTGTGTTTCATTCATACTGT
This sequence comes from Curcuma caesia, assembly GCA_037834155.1. Classification (NCBI taxonomy): domain Eukaryota; kingdom Viridiplantae; phylum Streptophyta; class Magnoliopsida; order Zingiberales; family Zingiberaceae; genus Curcuma; species Curcuma caesia. Next base: position 693,992 of record JBBMKF010000028.1, on the reverse strand, counting down.
CATTTGTATATCATTATCATATGTATCTGGATAGCTAGCCTTGTTGAATACAGAATCTTTAGAGAATGTTTATTTTTTTATATATTTTTGAATTTCATCAGAATCATATGTATTCTATGTTATGGTTTTAGATATGTGATTGGAATGTGGGTAGTACTATCTGGTATATATTTGTGCCTTGCATCAGATATCATGGAAGTTTTATGGACAAGTTCATACTGGTTTAGACTTGGAGTCATGACCAATCCAGGCCAATTAATACATGTTCTAACCAATCAAAAGAGGAGTTTGCTAATACCTTTTCTTTCCTATCTCTTTAGTTTTTGTCTTTGTCTTCCAACTTTGTTGTCTTTTCCTTGTCCTTTGGATCATCTCTTGATTCCCTTGGTTCTCCTTTTCTTACTCTTATCTTTCCTCCTCCTGCACCACTCTCATCTTTCTCCCTCTGCAGTGGTAGCTTTTTATTGTTAAATTTGGAGATTTTCCATGTTGGACTTCAGCAACATGACTGGTCGCTATTGATTATCCACCCTTGATTAGTTTTATTTATTTTACAATAGTTCCATCCAAAGGTCTTGTATCATTTTCATATTGAATATTTGTCCTACTTTTTTTTTTGTTACAATGCAATTCACTGGAGTAGTTCGGCTTTTGAACAATATGCCATGTTGTATGCTGTATCTGACTAATTAATTTAGATTTAAGTTGTCTCCAAAAACATGTCATTTTCCAGAAAAAGAAAGCTAGGAATAGAAGTCTTTTCTTCCATATTCCTTGCCTCCTTGGTGCAACTTTCTTTCACTTATTTCAGTAAATAACTTATAATTTGATTCTAAGTTGTCTGCAAGACATGTCATTGTTTTCCTCAAAAAGGAAGCTAGGAACAGAAGTCTTCTCTTCCATATTCCTTGCTTCCGTGGTGGAGCTGATAGATAGCATGAAAATTGTAGCATGAATGTAGCATGACACACTCAATGCATGGATATAGGTCCCACTGCATGTCAATGGGACCCACTTGCATTGAGTGTGTCATGCTACAAATTTTCATGCTATCTATCATTACTCTTCTTTCACTTAGTAAATAACTTATTGGTTTACATGCAGACTTTAGCCTTACTACACACATATTTTTTGCCATTGGATCATTTCTACCATTGCTCATTAGAAATATGAAAACTTTTTATCTAGTGAAACTTGACTGATTGAAATATGAAAACTTTTTATCTTGTGAAGGTTGACTGATTTCCTTATTGTTGTTTCTGAAGTATTTGAACATCCAATGTTTTCAAGAACTTAACAGATTTTTCTTTGGTGTATAACACGTTAATTGAATGCCATTAAAACTATTTCAGGGCAGCAGATTAGACATTTTGTTGATGCTGTGGATCAATATGCTCAGTTGGGTCTGCGAACTCTTTGTTTGGGATGGCGTGAATTGAAAGATGATGAGTATAAAGATTGGTCACAAGCATTTAAGGAGGCCAGAAGTACATTAGTTAATAGAGAAGTAGGTCACAGTGGTATTTTGTTAAATTTTCACGACATTCAGGAATCTAAGTGTCTTGCTTCCTCTCTGTTTAGTGGAAGCTGGATGAAGTTTGCCAAAGATTAGAGCATGACCTTGAGGTTATTGGTGTTACCGCAGTTGAAGACCAATTGCAGGTTTATTCTTTAGATAATTATTAGCATTTTTTTTCTGTATCTTTGAATTTTCTTGGTCTCTCTTTCATACACATGGCACAATGTACTAATGGTATTTTATATCAAACTTTCACCATTTTACATTTAGGATGGCGTGCCTGAAACAATTGAAATACTAAGGAAGGCTGGAATCAATTTTTGGATGTTAACTGGTGACAAACAGAAAACAGCCATCCAAATTGCTCTTTTGTGCAACTTCATTTCCTCAGGTGCATAGATTTTTTTATTACTTTTTTCTTTTGGGCAAATAAGGGTATGTGATATCTATGTTGACCTGATGAAGGTATGCAATATCTACATCAACCTAATGTGGGTATGTGGTATCTATAATCACCTGTTGAGGGTGTGTAGTATCTATGAAGAGCCTGATGAAGATATGTGGTATCTTGTATGGCCTGACTAGATTCCTTGTGTCTGTGTTCTGCATGTGTGTTGCATGAAATTTCACCTGGCAGAGTACTTTCACTAAGATTTCCATATGTTAGATGCAGAATGACAGTTGCTCCATACTGGCTATTCAATCTTTTTATAGATGTATGTGGAACAAAGGGCTTATGCTGCATGGCTAGGAATTATTAAGTCAACTGGGTGTGCTGGGTAGGTATCTATCTTTGAGAACTTGTTCATTGTTGTGGGTGCTGAAGGAACTTCCTGTACTTATGCAAACATTTTCCCCTTGGAAATTTGTAAGGTTTTCAATTACTAGGATGAGAAGAAGTGTAACCTCAGTAGTTGGTTATCCAAGTATTGAATCCATGTGGCTAAAATTGCAAGTTTCTTAGTTGAATTCTATCTGTTGATCCTTAGCATTCGATGTGTTCTGTTCCAGGCCCAAGAAAGGGGAGTTGTGCTTGGTAGTTGACAGAATTCCCAAAATCCTGTATAATTAAATACAAATATCCCCTAAACTCTTGGATTAGCTGACCCCTTGAAATTTCATTTTCTTAGGTGGGGTGGGGATTATTAAAGGGATGTTTTCTTAACCATAGTTATAAAGACCGGACTGGAAATCGAACTGGAAAAGCTTCAGCAAGTCATATGGTCAAAATGCATAGCAAATTGAGAACTGACCCAAACAAGCTAACCGGTGAGACCAGCTCTAATTAACTTTTCTAATTGCATAACCATTTGCAAAATCCTAAATATATCTGTAGTTTACTATAATCAAAAACATAAGTATTGATAAAAAAAACTTAAATCTGAAAATTTCAAAATTATGTGCTTAATTTTTTAAACACCTAATAGAAGATGTAAACCATACATCTCAAGTATTAAAAGTTTACAACTATCACATCTATGCATCTAATACTTAACTTTCTCACATTAGAGCAGATAAATGAATATTTTGACAATTTTTAGAAGAATGATCAAACAGACTGGTTCCTCCCGGTTATCAGTCAGTTCAATTGGATTTTTTTCCCAGTTGGATGGATATCTGATCCTGGTCTATAACTGGACAAGATCGGACCCAGTTCTGATTTTTTCTGGCCCGACTGACTGGTTCAATCTGATTATTATGTGTTCTGAACCTGCAATGTTAAGACATTTGTTGAGTGCATTAGATTGTATCTGCAACCTATGTTAGAGTAATGCTTTTACTCTGGTTACTTAATGGTTGAAAAAAAAAGTGAGGGAAGAAAAATGGATCAATGGAAAAGTGAAAGGAATGGAAAGAAAATAAACAAGTTGTCTTTTCCTTTTTCTTCTTGTGGGAAAATATGCAAAAGTGGAAGGGAAAGAATAATATGATCTGCCCTGTAATAATTTTCTTTTACTTGTCATCCACTTTTAATATGATTTGACCAGTTCTTTCATCTGGGCTGATTAATATTGGGAGCAATAAGTGATCAGCAATTCTTTTTCTCGGAAGAAAACGAAGAAAGAGTGTCCTTATTTTTTCACATTCAAATTTTCAAGTGAGCACTTACTATGGAATGGGCTTATAGTTGGTTGGTATTTCTGTAGATTGAAAAGGTTATGGTACCAATTAGAATCACCAAACTTAACCTTAACCAATTAGATTGAAAAAGATACCTTAAACAAGGATCTTGAATCATGTATTGCAGAATGCCATACTCCTTATGGTAGTGGCATATGTTCATAAATCACAGTCAGTTGGTTGTTCTGTCTTAAACAAGGATCTTGAATCATGTATTGCAGAAACTGATGCCATACTCCTTATGGTGGTGGGATCCGGTTCTAACTTCTATGTTCATAAATCAAGTGATTTGGTGGTTTTGTCCTCCGGAACAGTGTGAGAAACAGTAGGATCGAATGATTTGCTCTTTAGAAGGGAGGACAAAGAGGAAGATGATTCAAAGATAGGGCAGAAGTAACAGGTTATTTAGTTCAGGTGTACATATTTTATTTTGAAGGTTTCTATAATGTTCTTGAATCTACTATCTAATAGGTGATTTTAAATCCAATGAAAACAGAAGATGCATCAAAATAAGAAAGAACTAGAAGTCAGAGCCAACTCTTTTGTCAAAGTTATTAATTATTAGTAATGCAAGTGGTGCTTTGTTCCCTCATTTTTGTGTCTTTCCTTCACTTCCTTGCAACTGTGGTTTATTAAGTGTTTGCATATCCTAACTTGGGCAAGCCAAAATTCTATGAGGATCTCAGATAGCTGTTTAAACATTTTCTCAGTCCTGACCTACTTGAATCACACTTTCTTACAATGAACAAGGTTCTGGATGAAAAAAATATTTAAAAGATTGTGCCAAACTTGCTTCTTGTGAATCCACAATTTCAACAAAAAATGATTGCCCTAATCTATTTTAGGACACCACATGTACTCTATTTCAAATAAATTTTATGAGAAAAAATGGAAGATGACATCAAATCACTGGTAGATTTATTGTGTGTTAAGTTGTCATTCTTCTGTTAGAAATGCACAAAAGGTGCAAAGGAAGATCGTTTAAGGAAGAAAATTTTATGCAATTATTAAATCAAGTTCAGATTAGATTCTAAACTTGATTTAAGATAAGTGATTGGATATTCTTATGTTGTTTAAGAGATATTCCAATGTGAAGTTTCTGAAAGTTATAAAAAGGAAACATGATTGGCCAAAACTCACAACAAATGGGCATTCAAACAATCACCGAGCTTATTCTCACCTAAGAGTCCTAAGTTACTCATAATAATCTGAACCAAACTGAAGGTATGTTTGACTTGATTCTTCTGAGAATATTGATGGAATTAGTCTTCAGCTAGCTCTTCTTTTACATTGACTTACTCTTTTTTAGCCTTTAAATGTTTGGCTCATAGTTTGATCCTCAATAAAACTAGTATTCTTCCTCCCATCTCTTCATAAAAAGCTTCTAGTGTAAATTTTATATAATGGTAGGTGGTCTGACTTTTTAGTGTTTTTTGGGAGGGGAATATTTTTCACTTCATTTACAGTTCTACATATTACTTTATGACCTCACCACTAAATACATTTTACTATCATCAGAACCCAGAGGACAACTTTTGTTTATTAATGGTAAAACAGAAGATGAAGTTTTAAGAAGTTTAGAGAGAGTCTTACTTACAATGAGGATAACTTCTTCAGAACCCAAGGTACTACTCCTTTGTGACCTGATCTTTTCTACTATATGATTTATAAAATCAGTTAGTCATTGATTTTTATTTGCACTTTAAGTTTACAATAACTATGTCATTTGAAAAATTTTTCTGCTAAGTCTGGGAAGATAAATAATTGAATCAGAATTGTGTTAGGCTTTACGTAATACCATGCGAACAATTTTATGAACATCCATCTTGATCTAGTGGCGTCAAATGGCAATTCATCATATTTTGTTGTTTTTAAGCAATTGCATCAGAAATTGTTTCCTCAACTAATACCATAAGAGCTATTGTTTTTTTTTGTGGCTTGAAGCTATAGTGAATTGACTTCTATTGTAAACATATTATTTGGTAATGTAGTTTGGCCTTGATGATGCCCGAACAATCACTGGCTAAGTTTGCTCATGAATGGTTTGACATGTAAACCATGTTTTCTAACTACCTTCCAATTTAGTATGTCTTGTTGACCACTGCAATCAATTATGCTTAGTGTCTTGCAACTCTCTCAGAAACTCTTCATGTGTAAATAATGAATCATTAAAGAAGCTAGGAATTAAATTAGTTGTCTTGTAAAAGGGAATTATTATGGCATCCCCCTTAGGTAGTCCTCTCTACCTAGTTATTATCCTATTATCATCTTTACTGTTACATCCTAATGGTTTGTATATTTACAAGTAGGCCCTTGTCTATTTACAATTAGTTCTCTAATACTCACCTCAAACTTGTTCAAGAATATTGTAAAATCCATCTTGTTATAAATTTGTTCAATTCTAGAACCTCTACAAGATTTAATCATTCTAGTTGAAGATTGGAGCTAATACATGATGTGGTGATCTCCTTGGCTTGCAACTTTTTCTTTAACAAGGTGGCAATATGTTTTACTCTCTCATGAGATATTGGAATGGAGGCAATGTTCAGCTTGACTGTCACACATCTACTCAGTAAGAGTTGTATCAACTTAGTGATCAACTATTTGCGCCAGATGAGCTAATATGTGGCTGGAGTCAGAATCTTGTCGTTTGCCTTCTGATCTGGCCACTAGAACTTGCTTTTTGCTCTTCCAGTATATTAGATTGTCTCCAGAATAACATAATAGCCTGATGTGGATTGCTTATCCATGGATGAACCCACCTAATATGCAAATTTGTATCTTACAACTTGAGATGGCTATGATCACGATATATTGGGCCTTTTCTTGGAACATTCTTGTTGCCCAATGATCATGACATAAAGTCTCAGAAATTGGTTGATCACATTCACAACAAATGAGACGATGATAAGTCTATTGACTGTTAGGTTAATTTTCCAACTATCCCCAATACTTAGTATCAGTCTAACATTATGCGTAGGAGTTTAAATAGCTTAGCTCTTAGCATAGTAACTTTCTCAAATATATTAAATACATATTTTAATTAAGGCAGCAGTGTCTCCCACTGAACAGACAACCTTTATGCCAATGAAATACTTCATGCTGAACAGATATTGTTGAGAAAAAGAATTTTTTAGATTTTCATTCTAAATTAAAAGAAAAAACTGAAAAATAAAAAAATTCCAATTTTCAAAAATTACAAAAAATTCAGGATATGTTTGTAGATGAAAGTAAAAAATCAATCTTAGAATTCGAAAATTATTATTGTTGTAGAGAAAAGTCATATATTCCATATCTTTCAATAGCTTGTTTGCGATAAAAAATGTTAGTAGTCATCTTGTTGTACGATTGCCATAGCTGGGAAGGTCCAATCACCTCATAAGCACAAAAAATATTGCCACTTCAAAAATATTGTGCTTGCGTCGGTCGTGTAGCAAGAAAAGAAGCATCAAAACATTCTCTTGAGACAAAAGAATCATGTGGCATCATGAAACACCACTACTAGAACATCATTGCTGGAATTGGACGAGGGATGCCATTAAACACCAATGCTGGAATGTTATTGTTGTGGAAGTTACCCACAAAAGAGAGAAATAAAGAAAAAAGAATGCTATTGTTGTGGAAGTTTATATATATATATAAACAGCACTACTAGAACATCATTGCTCATTGCTGGAATTGGACAAGGGATGACATTAAAACCAATGCTGGAATGTTATTGTTGTGGAAGTTACCCACAAAAGAGAGAAACAAAGAAAAAAGAATGCTATTGTTGTGGAAGTTTATATATATATATATATATATGTGCTATTTTTATCAATGTAAACAATCTTAATTTTTTTTAATACCAACAGCATCTCCCTTTTATGTGCTATTCAGTGAGTCAATTGCACACCACTTGCATATGCCTTTTAAAACCTTGTTTTCTTGATTTGAATCTCCATTTTCTTGTTCTTGTATTTTTTGGTCATTGTGCTCCTTTCTGACTGAAAACTCACATTGAACAATGCACAGTAAAAACGAACCTTCTAGGAGTATAGATATATATATATATGCAGACCGCATTATCATCCTTCTAGTCTGTTATCCTATCCTATTGTTAAACAAATGATGGTTAGACATAAAGATTCAGTCTCTCTAATTATGTAAGGTTCAGAAAGCTCTGCATCCAATTAAAGATTATTTGCGTACTATTACTTAATATTATCTGACTTGTGTTTAGTTTAGTTTAGTTTAGTCCTGGTTGTGCTGATAATACGAGACTCCTGAAATAAAGGTTAGCATTCTGTGTGTTTTGGTTTAATCTGGAGATTATTGGCTGAGAAATTAATTGTATGATCAATTCGAAACAAGGAAATAACAGAGGCCAGTTTTCAGAGAACAAGTGAGACTATTGGTCAGAGAGAAACAGTTTGATCAATTCAAACAAAGAAATAACAGAGACCATATTTTATAGAATATATGTAAATAAAAAAATTTGGCATACACAAGGACAATAAGCTTGGTTCTTGTCATATTGGAACAAAATATTAAGGAAAATAGAAAAACAAATCTTAATGGCTTCTTTTACCTGGTTCTTTGCTCGTTGGCAAAGATGAGTAAGTTATTTTCTGATACCAAAAATCATTAAGAAAAGGATTACTCTTTTTATTGTTTCAGATGTGTACTGATCACTTCTAGTTTTATTTATTGTTTCAGGCTTCTAGCTTGTGCTTTCGTCTTTCTATCCAGTCTTCTACGTCGCCTGTTTGGTTGTTTCTCTTTCTTAATGCTACTCATTTTCTTAACATGCTATTCTCCATTAGATTTTTAACGTTGGCATGGATGATCATTACTACAACCATCAAAACCATGAATTATACTACTATCAGATTGACATCTTCCAATTCAGGCTTTCAGTCTCACATTTGCTGACACTAAGAGTAGATACATCACACATGAACAGACTCCAAAGTCCAAATCATTCAGACTACCAAATGTTTTTGTTGAGAATCTACAAATTCATTTTCCAGGACTCATGTATGTGTGAATGCACTTAATCAGAATGTTACTTTGCATGCACTATATGAAGAACATATAAATCTAGGCAGCTTGAAATATTTCAGCAAGTTTTATTTTACAATTTCTTTATTGAATTTCTCCTGCATCATTGCTTATGGTGCCATTCACTGTTAGTTTAGATTCAATTATTAACTCATTTGATCACATTTTAATTGTCTCTTCTGTCAAATTAGACAATATAACTGCATGCCTTCGTTAAACATTGACAAATATTTGGTTATCGAATACAATTGGCATCTGATCCAACAGCTAATTTAACAGGACTTAGCTTTTGTTGTGGATGGTTGGGCCCTTGAGATCATTTTGAAACAGTATAGATCTGCATTCACTGAATTGGCAATTCTTTCAAGAACAGCAATCTGCTGTCGGGTGACACCTTCCCAGAAGGCCCAGGTGACCTTTTGTTGATGATGCTTAGAAATTCAGTTTGACATATTTCCATGTTGGTGTAAATCTGGTGAATCATTAAAATATTTAACTGTACAACTACTAGTGTTTCAGTTGTAAAGTTGGTGTAAGAAGAGTTTCTTCAAGTATAAAAGAAAACATTAAGATTTATTTATGAAATTTTGTCTTGCAAATTTATCAAGAACCAGTATAACAACTAACTAGATGTGGTGTCAAAGGAGATTCTTATTGTGAGTTGAATAGACAATCTTTACTCCCAAATACAACTGATTGCTTTGTGATCACGTCCAATCATATGTAATTGGTTAATCTCTATATATGTTCTTAAGTCTGTCATGGTAAATCTGTAGTAAATTCTTGATGTAACTCCTACAGACTCAGGAATCATCTCATTTTCATTGAAATTGTGAACTCATTTTGAGATTTTGATTTTAACAATGATTTTGCCCCTAACAAGCTGATGAGTTTAAATAAAAGTTTGGTCAAGCTTAATGGCTTTCAAGTTGGAGAAAGCATTCTGACTCTAAAACTAGTTAAATCAATCCTAAATGCAGTTAAAAAGAATCATGAGTGATTTCTTTGCTGAATATTACCAGAATGTGCTATTTAGTCACTTGTAAACTGGCCAAATTGCTGGCTTACACCTAAATGATAAAATTTTATTTCTTTTTATTAAAGCTTGTTGAGCTGCTTAAGTCATGTGATTACCGGACTCTAGCAATTGGTGATGGTGGAAATGATGTGAGGATGATACAAAGTGCTGATATTGGCGTTGGGATTAGTGGTCGTGAAGGGCTGCAAGCTGCAAGGGCAGCTGATTATAGCATTGGAAGTGAGTTACTAGTTTAATTCTCTTTCTATTTATCTGTTTTTTACTGATTGCAATTATTTGATAAGTTCATATAATTTATCCTCCCTGACATTTTTGGTTGGCACTGGTTTTTTTGTGGATAGTTTTAAATTTTGTTTCATCTTGCCCTATATGGGTGAGATGGTCTGTTCTATGTATGCACGAATACTGAAACACTGTCGAAAGATGTGGATATGATAGGGATCATTAAAATTATGATCAGAACCATATTTCAGGGACTCATCATCTGCATTATTCATGAGGAAGGTTGAATGTATAAGCAATGTGAACAAGAAGGGCTGATGCCAATCTGCTTCAATAAATCAAAACCTACGGCTAACTTGTTCAATGGATTAGACTAAGGAAGTCCTCTTCTTTGTTTTGCTTCCTTGAGGATGATCTTCTTTGTCTTCTTCCTCTTTATTCTTCCCTTCTTTGTCCACTGCATCCTCTTCTTCTTTGTTTTCTTGGTGTGTGACATATGGGCATCGAAACAATCCCACTATACCCCAACCAGGCACCAGAATAAGATCCTACACCTTGGTTTTGTTGAATCTTTAGTACCAAGGTAGATCAATTATTTTATTAAAAAATTTCTTCCACTTCCGCTAGTATCAATAGAATATTAATCATCCAGTAACCATGGTTAGTAATGGAGATGCTAGGCATATCATTTCAAACTACTAAGGTTTCATATACTACCAAGGTGCTGACATTTGTGAATCATATCCGAAGGGGCATTTGAACTTCTATTTGAATTTTGAACTACATTGATTTTCCCATGAAATGTCAGTGAAGGAATTAGATTTTTTGTTTGGGTAACAGAGTATGTGTGGGCTGAAAGTCGCTGTGATGTTTGAGAGACTTTGAGTATTCCAATTCTTGAGAGGATAAACATATCTTAAAGACCACAAACACCAAGAGGTCCACATCTTGAATTACCAGATGTGGCATGTCAACAAGTGTTTCATGGTTGAGGAATAACCCTAAGATGTGGAATGGCGAGAACAAAAACTGGCTTTACTTTTAGAAAAGTTTAGAAAACTTTTCAGCCACAGGCCAATAGTAAGTGTTTACATCATGGTATTTTACCAAGCTGATTTTTTCCTACTTGGGTTTTTAATGTAAACCAGTTTTGAGCAGATAAATATCTATCCAGATCACTTGTTAATTCTAAGTTGCACAGCTCCATTTTATTAGCAATTATATATCCTTTCTCTAAATCTGAATGTTTGACTGACAAACTATTCTTCATTTACATATTGAAAATTTACATGAAAGTTGCCAGCATATGCCTTGTTAGTTCTTCCTTGGAACTGCTACATTATATTAACTATGCAACTTTGGTATGGTTTTTCAGAATTTAGGTTCCTTAAAAGGTTGATTCTTGTCCACGGGCGCTACTCTTACAACCGAACGGCGTTTCTCTCACAATACTCCTTTTACAAGTCATTGCTGATATGTTTTATACAGATATTGTATGTTCTGGTCCCCTTTCCTGTTGGCTTCTGTTTTATTATGGTATATTGTAAGAAATCTGTAACAGTTTGTCTTATTGACTACTCAAAATTTTTTAAAGTTTTTCTACCATCAGTAACTTGTGTTGCTTTCAGCTTTTCTTTTTTCTCAGGTGTCTCTGGGACCAGCTTATTCAACTCTATTAGCCTTATGGCTTATAATGTCTTTTACACTAGTGTACCTGTTCTAACAGTTGTTCTTGACAAAGACCTCACAGAAAAGACAGTAATGCAGAACCCCCAAATTTTATTTTATTGTCAATCTGGAAGGTTAGCAGAACTTGTTCACGTCCAAATTCAACTGGTTTAATTTCTTTAATCCTTTCAGCAGCTCCTTCAGGCTTTTCTATCAATACAGTTTAACTCCTGTCTCATTCTTGCTTTCCATTGGGTTATTTTTGACTGTCTTTATTGTGTCTAGGCTCTTAAATCCAAGCACATTTGCTGGATGGTTTGGTCGATCATTATATCATGTAAGTGGATTATCATGAGAAATTTTTATTTAAAATTATTTGTTTTCCTCGTTCTTAGCTTCACTGTTGATTTTTTTCTCTGCACACTGAAACTTTTAACTGCTATTTGTATTTCATGCCACCACATCTGCAGTATGTATTGATGTGAGATCTTTTATGGCATTCCTACCCTGTCAACATTTTCTTGTTTACAAGCTTTCATCATTGCAGAAATAGTCAGTGTAATCTTCACATCTAATGTTTTTTCTTGGTCGAGATGAGGTTGTAGCTCCTAAATTAATCTTCAGAATTCTTATCCAATTCTTTGCATTCTTGAGTCTATGAACCTTGGAGGTCTAATCAAGGGACCGATATATATATATATATATATATATATATATATATTAAGAGAATGGAAATGGAAAATTGCATGCCTATCATTTTAACATAGAATGAACATCTGGTCTGTCTTAATTATCTGATTGGTATGCAATTCACACAATTTGCTCATGTAGTTGCTAATATTCTCATAATATCAGGCTGCTGTTGTTTTCTTAATAACTGTACACGCATATGCCGATGAGAAAAGTGAGATGGAAGAGTTATCAATGGTTGCCCTCTCAGGTTGTATTTGGCTGCAGGCTTTTGTAGTGACAATTGAAATGAAGTAAGCATTTACATGGATATCACACTAGTAGTTCTCATTCAAAAATCTCAGTCCAATCTCTCAATTAATGTATTGTTGAATCTTCCAGTTCCTTCACCATCTTCCATCACCTTGCTATCTGGGGCAACTTCTTGTGTTTCTATGCCCTCAACTTAGTGATCAGCACCATACCATCAGCAGGACTGTACACTATCATGTTCCGCCTCTGTCGACAACCATCATACTGGATAACTTTAGTTGTGAGTATCTGTCATTCTCGCAAATTACTATTTCCAACCTTGGGCTAATATTCCCTGGCTCCAGCTTATTACTGTGGTAGGAATGGGTCCGATGCTGGCTCTCAAGTACTTCAGATATACATACAGATCAAGTGCAATTAACATCCTTCAGCAGGCAGAGCGATCTCGTGTAGCCACATTCTCGATACGAGGCCTTGACTCGCAGCTCAAGTCGATAGAGAAGGATGTTGGCTCATTGGCATCGCGGAATAAGTTCAAGAGCAGTGTTTATGAGCCTTTGATAACAGATTTCTTACAACCAGCTCAGTCGAGGTTGTCTTCATCTTATTTGAGAAATTGCAAAGATAATTGACGATAATTTATTTTTCACATACTAAATGAGTATCCTTCAGAACTTTATAGGGATGATCAGAATGTTGATCTTCTGGCAATTGTATGTATGTCAACATAGTAGAGATGCTACATCACCTCAACTTTTGGATGGAATTCTACAATCATAGTCTGATAATAAAAACTTTTTTTTTTGGAGATTTAAACTGGTATTTGATTTGTCATGTCGTGATTCCTTCTTAGAAACGTTTTTGCCATAGTCTACTGTCTGTTGTTACCCCAGCCATTTGTTATTTCCAGCTTTAAAATAAATAAATAAAATGTTCTTGATCAGATTTGATGGGAGAAAAAGATGTACTTTTATCTACTCTGCCTTAATCGTGATTGCTCGTGATGTTCTAATGTTCTTGTGTTTATAGGAGATTCTTTAATTCAACAATAAAAGTTGCCTAAAGAATGAGAAGATTGAGATATACATATGCCTCAAAGATTGGTTAGATATAAATGATCGCCTATAAAATAAAGATGAAAACTTTTTTAAAAAATAACTGTTTTTTTTCAGACCTTAAGATGCTTTACAAATTAGATCATTCATACATTTCAGTACAATAAAAATTAACTTGATCTTTTTTCATGTATCAAACATTCAGATAAATATTTAATTCTTCAGTTTCATTAATCTATAATTTTTAAACCACAAACACTATGCTAACTGTTTAAAATTAATTGTCTATTCCTAATCAGAGATACTTTAGAGATTTTAGTTTAAAGGGATATATCTTAATAAAAATTGATTTGAAGTGCACCTAACGATTAATTTATTAGGAGTGTGATTTAGGTGAACTAACTATTTTTACATTTATCATAATGATTTTTCCAAAAAAATATTAATTATCTCAAGTCAACATTAATGAGAATTCTATCTCCATACTCTGCAAGATTATCAGTATACAATTTATTCATAACATTTTCAATATAAAAGATAACAAAATACCAATTAGATAAAACAATTACTTAAGTATCATTATCAAGATATGAAATAAACAAAACACAATATTCAGCTACTAGAAACTCAATCTATTGTAGCCTAATTACAATATGCTTTATATCATAGGGGGAAAAAATGTAAAAACAGATAAACCGAGATTTACTATCAAAATACTAAAAGTTTCACAAAAATACTTCCACAATATTAGACCTTTTTTTTAAAAACACCAATCCAACAGAAGGGTAAGTATATCACCAGACAGCTTTTCTTGCAACCTTCATAGAAACAACAACCCATCAGACCAGTAACGATATATTTTGCCTGACTAGAGACGCCGCAGCGATGCCAATCGCTTCTCCAGATCATCAACTCGAGAAGTATCTTGAGCTACATTCCTGAAATCAAAGGAATAATAGATTCTTTAACAGATAAAATGGTGTCTTAGAGCAAGAGAGTAAGGAAATAATTATGAAAATATGACCTGAGTAGCTTGCCAAACCGGGAAAACCAGAACTGAGTTCCCAAACAGTCTCATTTCCCAAAGTACTCATTCATCTACTCTAATAGTAGATGGGTAAAGATTTTCTATAAATTGACATAACAATAACCAGTAACATTAAAAAAAAAAGGAAACAGAGAAAATCTTGCGCATTCATCCAACTATTCTAGTTAGGACTCTAATATTAGATGAATAAAGGTGTCCTTTTATCAATATGTATATTTTAAGTTCTAGTAAATTATATATATTTACATTGGTTCATTTGTAAATATAATTTTTATAACTAAATAATTAAAAGTGTTGTAATAGTTATACAATTGAACCAATTAATGAGCACCGGGTCTACTAGTTAGCTTGTCAAAGTCAATTCTCAGTTTGAATTAAAAGGTTCGACCAATTAATGAGTAATCTGGAGCTTTTTTAGTTCTACTTGTAATTAGATTAATTGAGCCCACTGGTTCAACCAATGAACAGTAGTGACCCAGAGTTTTATTGGTTCATTCCAATCCATTTTTTATGCATAAGTTCAGAGTTCAATAGGAGGATAAGAACCATACGACCAGATCAAAATTAATTTAGGACTAGCATAGCTTGGGATTATGAACTGATAAACTGGAACAACTAATCAAATGACAATACAGCAGTAGAGAATTGAGGTATTTATTAGAGACAGCAGCCATGGAGTAGAATTATTATATGATCATTATTGTGATTTGCAACAGTTTGTCTCTAATCTCGACTACAAGGCATAAAAGTGAAAAACATTCTACAAGTCGTTGAAGCATTGATGGCAACAGAATAGCATGATTTAAGTTGTCATGTAATCGAGTTGTTCACTAACAAACATCTAAGATACCTTGTGACAGCATCAGCTTTCTTGCTGTTGACTGCAATCCGGCCTTTGGGAGCTGAAGATAGCTGGAAAAGAAATGCCAACGAACAGTAAGTTGAGCTAGCATCGAGTAATTAAATAAATCCAGGATGATGAGTACGAAGTTAATATTTAAAATAACAGACTATACAGGCATACCTGTGAGGCAACATCAACACCAATTTCATCAAGCACCTAGAAGCATTAAATGATAGGAGCATGGAATAAGTACTAAGTGAAATGTGAATACGAAAAAAGGAAACTGAAATCCAAAGAAGATAGTTTTGGAGGAATGTGAATACGAAAAAAGGAAACTGAAATCCAAAGAAGATAGTTTTGGTTCCTCCAAGAAGTTGCCATCAATTTTAGCTGGCAATGCATCTATGCTATAACTAAGCACAAATTGTACTTACCTGGTTCGTCAATTCTTCTGTTTCTTCTTCTGCTTCATCTTTGTCCAAAGTTTCATCAATGGCCTCTGACATCATTTCAAGCTGGCCAAGTTTGAGTAAAAATTTTAACTCATGGGAATCAAACACATGCATACAGCACATGGAAATAAATTATAAACTTAGTATGCATTAAATTGAGTTAGGGTTTTGTAAAATTTACAGATAAATCCTCTAAATTTATTCAAAATAAAATTAAAAATGACAAATAAATGTATATGCATTAGTATTTACAAGGGATAATTTTGGTTGTTTAGCTTTCTTTGGTTTACAACTAAAACCAAAAATATATTTCTATCAATAAACCAAATTGAACTAATTTGGTCCCAAAACTCAACCAAACATAATTTTTCTTTAAGTTTGATTATGGTTTGAGCCAAAAAAAATGGACAACCCTGATTTCTGCACCTATATTTTGCATTTTCATTTTGTTACTGTGGGAAACTTTGGGAGCAGTATATTGCAGGAGGGACCGATTACCACCCATCCAAGTGGAAATAAAACAGGTTGAAGTCAATTGTCATTTTACCATAATTAAGGACAGATGAAATTGGGATAATCAGATATATATTACTCCCATGTTACTAATGCATAAAACAAAAAATAAGAAAGAAAAATGTGGACCCAAGATATTGACAGAATAGTTCTCTAAGTATAGACCTACTGATAGGTATTGAAATCCCATAAACCAAGAAAAGATACTCACTTTTCAGCTATTTTTACTGAGCAACTCCTAGAGTCACATATAGTTCAGCAAATATATTCATTGGAACAGCTACACATAATCAACTGAAGTTACAAACCAATCCTACAGCTGGTGACTAGCTTGACAACATGGATTTGATTAATCCATTCGTAAAAAAACACAAATTCATCTTTTAACACCAAAATTATAATGAATGTAAAAGTTGAAAGCTCAAGGGACTAAAGTTCAGGAACAATACTGTCATGTCCATCTGTGAGGATTGCTTCTGGAATTCTTTCATCAGTTTTGCCTGCTTCCCTGGTTCCATTTGCTGAAAAGTATAATTTACATACCAGTGCGTCAGAATAACTGGGCCAACATCTAAGTGACAGTTTGTTTCCTTCAAGCTAAAATTCTCATCACCTTGTTCATAGCAGCCATTGCCTTGCTTGCACCTTTCATTCCTGTGGAAATTGAGGTGCTTGCATACATTGCCTGAAAAGGTTAAATATCAATTTTCCACATTCAAATCCAAATCCGAGCAATAACATTTCCATAACTCAAGTTGATCAAAGCTTCTTGACCTGAGTGTGTGTTGCTATGCCTCTTATCTGAGCACGACTTCCTTGCAGATTAGTAATTTGCTGCCTTAGGCGAACAAGCTGACGAGCTAAAATCCGGGTAGCAGCCTGAAAGAGTAAATACAAAATCAAGTTGTGTAATATTCATCAAGTGCAGAAAAGTACGTGCACAATGAGATCATGTTATTATAGAACTCTATAATGATGGGTGCATTCCTGAACAATGAAGAACATTGTTGGAGCAAAAAGAATGTCATAACAATGAATAAGAAAAACAAGTACAAAACAAAACTTTCCTCATTCCCAGTTTGAGCAGTCTTCTTGATTTCTGCAACTAATTTTCTCTCCTGTTTTCATTCATTTGTAAGTAACAATTAGTATGACAAAGGAAATAAAAAAATTAATTAATTTGTGTGCTGTACTGATGAACACCAAAACCTCTAACTGCAGGGAAGCAATCTCTCGTTCAACACCTGAAAACAAGATAATAGGATCAGAATCACCACTAACATTTGTTCTTATAGAAACTCATAATTTACAGAAACATTAATGTAAATGTGCTGGATACACACTTCCTGACTCTGAATTCTGATCTAACCTAAGCTACAACGCAAATAATAACCTTTTCCAATGATGAGCAAATACAGTTAAAAACTCCCGAAATAAAACCTTAATAATCTGAATAAAATGGTATACCTCTTGTGGCGACTGCCATATCTCTTTTACTCGTTCTGAGAGCATCTGCGATGAAGAAAATAAGTACGATTAAAGAGGAAGGTCCAAAATTTTCTCATGCCCTGAAGTAGAATCAAAGGGAAAAACAGCAAATAAAAAAAAACGAAGAACACGTCATTTACGTTTGATCCCCCACCACCATCTTGATGGTATATGGAGTGGCCCTTTGCCACAGATTCGAGATTCCGATCAACCGAACATAGCACGGGAGTGCAAATTAGAGTGCCTATTGGCACAATTTGCTGGAAAAACACAAATGCGATAGCAAATTCATTCTTTTTATGAGGAAGAGGAAATGCACCACACCGCTATAAGATCAAAACAAATCGAAACACACGAAATCAAGCGCAACGGGGAGGGGGGATGCAATTGCAGATCAAGAAAGTATTTTTAATCCTTGCCTTTGGGCGAAGTCTTCTTCCTGAAAATGTTCATCTCTTCTCTTCTCCCGAGCAAAGAGATCGAGCGATCTAAATCTGAGACCGGGAGCAGCAGAGCAGGAGATGGCTAGGGTTTTGGTTCCCAATGATCGAACGGCCTCCGACACTGGCTCACTCGCGCACACAGCCGCCGCGCAGGAAAGCGCATTATATTGCAAAACAAATAAAAAAAGAAAAAAAAAGAAAAATTTTCTATTTACACGCGTGTCAATACAACCAATGGGAAACGGAGGGCCCACCGCCAGAAGGTTCTAAGCTTCAACGGCAACTACTGGGGTGTAAATGATGAGTACTTTAAACTTTACTTCTCGCGCGGACCCCACTCCAACGGCTCAATTTGGTAGGTTTCAAATAAATGCAGTGAATTTTCTAAAATCTAATTAGATTCTTTCTTTTTTTATCAAATTACATATTTAAACACAAAATAAATATCGAGATCGATAAGGTCACAAAACAAACAACGCATTTGGAATTGGAACGCCATTGATGTTTCCACAAGCTCCATCAGGCTTCTTCACACAGTTCTGGAGGCTGAGAATCTCGAGAACTGCTCATCTGCGAAATCCAGTCACAAACCTCTTGATTCCTGCAAAGTCCGGCACGATCTTCACGCTGTGGAAGACCTTCGCCCACCTCCTCGTCATCAAATCTGCAATTAACTTCGATTGCTTGTCGCCGTTCGTCTGCAGCACAACGTGAATCAACTCCCCGAACTTCAGGAAATCAGCAATGCCGATGGGTTGGGATTGAAGGGAAGCATAAACTACTGTGAACGTGTTACTTACCTCGAAAGCGAAGAAGCCGCCGGGTTTGAGTGCAGAAGCAGAGCCATGGCAGAGATGAAGGAGATGGTCCATGCCATCTGCGCCTCCATCTAGGGCGAGCTCTGGTTCATGCTGACCGACTTCTGCTTGTAGACCAGGTATGTTGCCACTCGGAATGTATGGAGGGTTGCTGACCAGACCTGTAAGTTTGCCTTCGACATCGCGCAGAGGTTCAAACCAGGAGCCTTGCCTTAACTCAATTTTATCCTACACGAAAAGAAGCACGCAGCGTGTTCGGTAAAAATTCTCAGACAACCAGCAGCAAAGTACAAGAGATTGCATATGTTTCAGAGAAGGAAGAAGAAGAAGAAGAAGAAGAAGAATTCATGGATCGATAGAAGAATCAAAGACAGAGTTAGGTGATGAAAATTGTTCTGCCAGAAGATCTAACCTTTAATCCATACCTCTCCACATTGAGGCTTGCAATCTCCAAGGCAATAGGACTCAGATCCGTTGCGAAGACTCTCCCTCCCTCCTGCAACATCCTCCCAATTCCCACAGAAATGGCTCCACTCCCGGTCCCCAGATCGGCCCACAAGCCATGCTCGAAGCCCTCCACATCGGCGACCAGATCCACCACCATCTCCGTCTCCGGCCTCGGTATCAAAACCCCCTCTTTCACCGCCAAGACCAAGTCCCTCCAGTGCTCGCACCCGACGATGTACTGAAGCGGCCGCCTCTCCTCGATCCTCTCCCTCCACAGGCGGTAGAGCTCCTCCAGCTCGACCCTGAGCCGGACCGCGCCGACGCCGGGGTCAGCTGCAGCGTCCTCGAGCATCCACGCGAGTTCGCGGCGGAGGAGGTCTTCCCCTGGCCCTCCGTCGGAGCTGAGGCGGGGGGCGGCAGCGAGGGCGAGGGATTCGGCCCAGCGGCGGAAGTCGAGGAGGTCGGAGCGGGAGGCAGCGAAGGACAGAGGACGGAGGAAGAGAGGGCTTAGATGCTCGGCTGAGGGGGATGTAGGCGGCGGAGAGAAGGAAAGGGCGGCGGCGGCAACGGGCGGAGAAGAGGCGGAGAAACGGCGGCGGAGAGACGGAGCAAGGGAGGGTGGGAGAGGGGAGCAGAGAGAGAATGGAAAGCGCAGCGTCATCTCCGCCGTCCAAATTGAACTCTTTCTTGAGTTCTGCTTAAAGATATGTATCCAACGCACATCCAATCGTTGATTTAATCAGCGAAGAAGTAAATCGACGGTGAAGATGTGCCTAACAGCTACTATATAAACTGGTCGTCGCGGGTCTTCCTCAGATCGCATACCCTAGACCCTCTGGAAGTGGTGTGGTGCGCCGCTCTTCTTCCTTCTCGTCGTCGCCGGTGGTAGATCCCTTGCTTTCAATTACAACGAGCACAATGGCGTAAGCGATCTTGTTCCCAATTTTCATCGCCTCGTACTATTTTTTTTCATCCGATGAATCTGTTTGGTAGAAGTTTGATGATAATTTGGTCATATGATTTGTATACTATTTCCTTACGATTCTGATGTAGGAAGCAAGGTGGGTTTGGGGGCTTAGTTAGAGCATGTACAATTAGTCTTCTAGATCGCTAATCTTACTCTTTTTGCCAAAGATCTTCTCTTTGACTATTAGCATGCGTTTTTGAGTTTATACATTGTGAATTTGAGGAATTAGGTAATCGGGAAAATAGAAAAGAGAGGGAAGTTAATAAACTAATGACCTATAGATATTATATGAAGGTGAGTGTAACTTGTTTCTCTTATGAATAATGACCTTGGCCTCTTCCTTGATATGAATGACTCAAAATCGTTAATTTGCTATTATATGTGGACAAGTAGGAAGATGGCATGTTTGGAATGTAAACCATAACATATCATATTTGCTGATGTGCACTTAAATGTGCTTTGGTTATGGTAGAGTAAATTTTGATTTATCCCTCTCTCTGCCAACTTTCTGTTGGAATGTTACTTGTGTGAAAGTTATAAGAGTTTTCCTGAGATGATGGATTGTAGGAACTAACAATTTTGAAAACAAGAGGTTCTTGGACGTTGATGTTATTTGAAGTTAGTTGGTGATTTTTTTTAATCTTAAAAATGACTGCAAAAAAAAATCATGTGACATTAAAATTACAACTTTTAGAATGTTAAGTTGTGTTGAAGCAACTTTCTCAATTTAAAAGGCATGATTTAGACAATTTAATTCATCCAAAAATCATGACAGATTGCTTAATTTCTTGCTGTGCCAAGTCAAGCTTTTTGGTCTACTGTTGTTAGAATCATTTACCTGGGAGTCCAGCCATAGTATTAACCCTGATTACATGGGCAGAAAATAGTGGAGATGATAAAAGTAGGGGGAAATACCAAAGATAGCCAAATAATAGTTTGTTCAGAGAAAAAATGGAGGAACAATGAAAAAATGAGAAGATTAAACTAATCTTTTTTTTTTCTAAGCCAATCATCACAAGTATACAAAAATAGAGAGATCAATGACTAGTTTAGCCCTTAAATGTTCAGCCTATCATATCACCACTTTACCCTGCAATTGTCAAGGTGTGATTTTTATTTTTTGTAGGGACCGTAGGGACATCTGAGAGTTATTGCTAGTTAAGTTGGGGTTTGCTAACCTTATTGCATTGGTTGAGAGGCTTGCTTTTAGTCAAGCAACCTCACAGAGAGACTCTGAAAGGTCTCATAGTGTTTGATAGGAGGCACAAAAGGCCTCATGATATGGGTTGCGCTCACAGATGACTGTCCAATCTTGAACTCACTGGAGGAGGATTGTTGACCATAACCGGTTGCCTTTCTTCTGTTTTCCAAATTCATAGGTGAACTCATACATCCTCAAGATCCATTTGCCCATTACATGTTCAGAATTAGAAAACAAAATTACCTGCATCTGTTGTCACAATCTCCATCTTTTCTATTCAACTAGGGATTCTCTTCCTCTCTTTTTTATACCTTCTCTCTATCAAGTACTCCACTTCATTTTTTTTTCTTTCAAGTATGCTCTTAATCCTTTTTTGATTTGGCAGTGAAGATGCTGTTGCCGAATCTGCTCCCGTTCTTGGTGAGCCCATGGATTTAATGACAGCTTTGCAGCTGGTGTTGAAGAAGGCATTGGCCCATGATGGACTTGTTCGTGGACTTCATGAGGGTGCAAAGGCAATCGAGAAGCATGCTTCTCAGCTTTGCATTCTAGCAGAGGACTGCAACCAAGCTGACTATGTCAAGCTGGTTAATGCACTGTGCGCTGAACATAATGTGCACTTGTTCACTGTGCCAAGTGCCAAAACTCTTGGCGAGTGGGCTGGGGTGTGTTGATTGACTCTGATTTTCACCATCTCTTTTTCTATAATTTATATTCATTTTATTCCTCTTACGTGCTAAGAATTGAGATTATGCATTCTTTTTTCTTCTAGATAAGTAGGTGGTTGTAATATTTTTGTTTCATCCTTCTAAATAGCAATTGGTAATTGACAACTTTATGCAGCTTTGCAAGATCGATTCAGAGGGCAAAGCAAGGAAAGTGGTGGGATGCTCGTGTGTTGTTGTGAAGGTAAAGAAGAAGAATCCTTTTTAATGATGATGATGATCATCAAATCACGTCAGTTGACTATTCCATAAGTGATCTTCAAATTTCTTAAATTACCTTGCCACTTGCATTAACTACAGTTTTGTTTATTTATTTATGAAAATTTTTTCATAGCATCTTCAAATTGTAATTTCCTGCTTACCTGCATTCCATTTTCTTGCAGGATTATTGTGAAGAATCCGAGGGCCTTCACATAGTTCAGGAGCACCTCAAGTCACATTAACTATTGAAGCTTTTATTCAACTTTGTGGTTAAGGTGTTCTGAGAAATTGTTGAAATCATTCAAAAGCTATGATGTTTACCGAATCATTCAAACTTTTCTTAGGTTCTTGATGCTATTTTGAACTTTTTGGATATGATTGAGTTGGTTAGTGCGGGATAGATTTACTAAAATGGGTAAAAGTCGAATTTTGATGAAATCGAGATAATATTTTTTTTATCCTGGTCAATTATAATTTTTTGATTTACTTCTTAATAGATAATCATGATAATTATGCAGTCGATCGTGTGGAGTCGTTGGGATGGTGGATTTCATGAAGTGTTGATATTTTGAATTTTGTAGTAGATGATATTGTATAGTTATTGAGTTAAACATACAAACTGTTGATTTTATATCATTTCTTGAAGAATTAATCATGATTTTAAAATTTTAAGTTGACTTATTAAGATAAATTTTAGAATTTTTTCACTAAAAAATGCATCAAATTTAATGTATTTATTACTATGGTATGGGCCGACATGCTCATTAATTTTTTGCTCATGGCCCGAAGTCCCGAACCGAATGAGACTCTTTGATTTTTCTTCTTCTAAAATTCGTACACTTTTGTAGTGCTCCAATACGCGAGGAATCAAAAGTCAACTCCCCGTGACCATTAAAGAACCAAAATAAACCGATGGTCATTAATTGGCCAAATTAAAAACTCGCATTATAAAATATTATTCTATATATTAGATTCCGGAAATCCACTTCAAAGTCAATGCGCCTAAATTATCTATACATTCCTACACCAAAATACAAAGACCGGTTCGGTTCAAAAGTAATCGAACCGTACGGGTCCATCACGTTCGGTTCGAGCCTGGCCGGCCACCGTCGGGGGGCGGTGCGTGCGAATCAGCGCCCATTTGAGGTCCTTGAAGAAGCCGTGGGCCTTGACGTCAGCCGCGCCCCGTCGCGATCCCAGGCGCGCCGCCGGGTCCTTGGCCAGCAGGCGGCTGATGAGCTCCCTCGCGGAGGCGTCGGAGGGGCCGGTCGCCGGCGGAGGGAAGGCCAGCGGCTGCTTCACGATGTTGCGGAGCGTCGCCTCGTTTGTGGCCCCCGCGAAGGGGGTGCGGCCGTAGAGCAGCTCGTAGAGGAGGATGCCGTAGGCCCACCAGTCTACGGCGCTGCCGTGGGGCCCGCCGGAGGCAACCTCGGGCGCGATGTACTCGTGCGTGCCGACGAAGGAGCACGAGCGGGCACCCACCGGCTCCGCCACGAACCATGCGGGTCGGGGAGGCGGCGACGTCCCCCGGCCTCGGAAGGGGAGGCAGGAGGAGGGCTTGACGCGGCGGTCGCCGGCGAGGGACTCAAGGGTAGGGGAGGCGGTGGATTCGTGCGAGAGGTCGAAGTCGGAAAGCATGATGTGGCCGTCTCCGCGGATGAGGATGTTCTCGGGCTTGAGGTCGCGGTAGACGATTCCGAGCATGTGGAGGTATTCGAGCGCCAGCAACACCTCCGCCGCATAGAACCTGCAGAAAGATGCGGTTTTTATCTCGAAGGGACGGTGAGAACACCAATGCGAAAACAAACTGAAAGAAAAGATTCAATTTGTGTCGTGCAGTTGAATCGCAGACCTGGCGGCGGCGACGGAGAAGCGTCGGTGAGGCTGGCGGTGGCGGAGGGTGTGGAGATCGCCGCCGCTGCAATATTCCATCACCACGCAGGAGTAATGGGGGGAAGCGTCAAAGTCAGCGAAGAGAGTAGGGAGGAAGGGGTGGTCGAGGACACGCAAGATCTTCTTCTCCGTGGCCGCCCTCTCCTGCTTCTTCTTCTTCTCCAGCTCCAGCTTGTCGACCACCTTCATGGCGTACGCGCACGGCGACGCGTCGTCGTTGAGGCAGCAGAGGTAGACGGTCCCTATGTCACCGCTCCCGATGCGTCGGACCAGCTTGAAGTCTCGGGGGCCGAGGACTCCATCCCCCGCGACGGAGGAGCTCCGCGAGCGAATGGCCGCCCACGCCGGCTCAGACCCGCGGTGGGGTTTGGAGGGTAGCCTCGCCGGAGCGCAGAGGACGTCACCGGAGGGAATGTCGTGAGCAGCCAGTGGCAGGGAGGCGTTGAAGGAGAGCCGGGCAAAGCTACTCCGCCTGTCATCGCCGCTACTACTCATCGAGCTCTCGCTCGAATTCGAAACCTCCATTCCGCTCTCACCGTCGGAGTCCGGCGCCAAATCTAACATTTTCTGCTTCAAAGCTTCAAATCTGCACTCTTTAAATAGCCAACATTAGCGAACGATACGATCGAAGACGACGACGACGACGAAAAATCCAATCTTTTCAAACTCTAACACCGGGACAGAGCATCGCAAGAGAAGAGACATCACTTAGACAAAAAGGAAAAAAAGAAAGACACTTTTTGAATCTTTCTCCGGAATCAAACCGGACAGAGCTCCACCGAAAGCGATCCTCTCGTCAACAAACGAGGCGACTCACCGAACAGACAGAACAGAATTCCACAAAGCAGCAAAGCGAAGAGAACCGATGCTATTCCCTCCCGCTCCTCTCCATTAGTCCAAGTCAAAACAGGAACCCAAGGAAAGAACCAAAGCAGTCCCTTCAATCTCCGTCACATCCGATGCATTCGGCACCGACTGCAGCATCCAAATACAGCTCCGATGCCTGCCGCAAGAAACAGTGGGAATCAACAGTTGTTCTCGGCGGAAAATGGGGCAGAGAAGTAGCGGAGCAGTCGCAAAGTCGAGGGAGGGGATCCCAACTCGCCACGCGAATCCTCTGTCGCAGGACCTTTGCGCGTCCAAGGAATTTATACCGGACGACCACCGCGACAGCTAATCAACAAGCACCTGCGTTGCGTGTTCCCGGCGACAACTCTAACCGCAGGTAAGAGTAAGTCTCCGATCACCCGCTAACCCAGGGTCGCCTCCTCACGTGCCCCCACGTGACGTTTCTCCGTTGACTTCTCGGTTAACTTCCCGTGACCCGCAGCTGACAGCCCGCGGTAATTAAAATTTAAATTCAAACATCAATATATTATTATCGAAAAATAAATAAATAAATAAATAAAAATAAAAATAAAAATAAAATGTGATGGAAGACAAGTCCAGAATAATTGCATCGAACCAGGTCAGAGATGTACTAAAAGTAAGATATCGTATGATATGCCGAACCACGACAAACTTTATTCACATGTTTGATCACATTAATAAAAATAAAAGTAAAAATAATAATAATAATAATAACAGAGCCGGTCCTGCTTGTACAAGGGCCTTGGGCGAAATTATAATTTTTGGGCCCTCGCATAGTAGCATATTTAATTTTTAGAACTTGATAAATTATGATTTTCAATCAATAAAAGTTTCAAAATAAAATTTTTTTATACGAAACAATGCTCTCTAAGCAACTAGAGTTTCAAGACAAAAAAGAATAATTTCGCTTATTTAAAATGATAATGATACTCTAAATAATGCAAAAGAAAGTCGAGGTTTTTTGAATTACCATTGTAAATTCCATTGAAATATTCTTTTTCTTCTTCGTAGTGAAGAAGTTCATTTTGATGCACAAGAAAATATATATGAGGAAATTTAAAGACCTGTATGATTAAAAATAAGAGAAGGAAATAAAAACACAAGTTATAAGCTTGAAGTTGGTGAATATGTAACACAGTTCGAAGACCTATATACCTCACTTGACTGGTAATGAGATAATAATTTTATCACATAAAAATTAAACATATGGGACTACTAGAAAAAGTTGATTAACTAGTCACTCATTAAAAGTTCTGTGTTACTTTGGAAGACACTAATTTATACATTTGCAGCTTAACAGAAGTTAATTAATAGATTCATAGCATAAAAAAGTCTACATATATAATGAATTCAAAATGGACAAGTTATACTCTGTTTAGCATGTGGTTCTTAAAAATAAACATTCAAGTCAAAATAACAAGTATGTTGGTCATGAAACTAATGAAATACCACAGTTGAAGATAAACAAAAATAAGCCAGTAAAATTAAATAAAGAGAAGTTAGTTATATGTGGTCTTGTTAAGAAGTGATCAGCTTTTCTTTTAACATTACAAGTGCATCCATCAAACAATGGCAGCATAAAAAAAGCTTAACCAAAGGGTAGAGAGGAAGAGAAAAATATCAAAAAAGCTAGATCATCGCCACTGAAGTTA
The DNA here is from genome assembly GCA_037834155.1 of Curcuma caesia. NCBI lineage: Eukaryota > Viridiplantae > Streptophyta > Magnoliopsida > Zingiberales > Zingiberaceae > Curcuma > Curcuma caesia. Next base: position 666,821 of record JBBMKF010000028.1, on the reverse strand, counting down.
CAACATTCCTCTACTAGAGCAACCAAATCTACATCTTCTGAAATAGACATCTCTCAAGCAAGTGACTTCAATATTAGCCATTGTTCTTCAAAATTGGGCAATAAGACATATACTACTTTGCCCAACCTTTTTGATTTCAATAGAACAAGATCCACAGCATCAGGTCTGAATAAAGTTGTCATCTTACTACCTAGATCTCCATGAGAATTTAAATATGAAAAGAGGATAGAGGAGACGAAAACCTATTTGTTGTTGCGATAACAAATACACATTTTTCCTCTTTAGCACCATCTAGCTCAAGAAGTAGCTATATGATTGACAATGTAGTTAATTAGAAGAAAATAAAAAATAACAAGTTGCATAATTCAACTCTAAACTACTAAAAGTAATTTTAGCAGTCAAACCTGAGCCAATTGTTGTTCAGCAATCCGTGCATCCTTCCCCTCACGGTTACGTGTCAAAGCATCCACCTATTGAAAGAATAGAAAGTAAGTTTAGTGTGTCAAAGCATCGATCTATTTGAAGAATAGAAAGTCTGTCTATTATAAATACATCAAAGATACTCAACTCATTTATTAAAAGTTGTATGATAATAATTTAAAAAATTACCTGCTATGAAAATTTATTAGAGATTGAGTTACCCGGCATAAAGATCTGGACATTTAAATAATTTTCAAGTGCCAGCAAAATAATCTATTTGAACTTTGGATTCAAATAACAAGCCAAAATGGCTAACAATTAAGAACTAATAAAAAAATACAGAGGTAACTTATTTAAAATGTTTTCGGAACGTATTTTTAGAGGCAAATTCATCATCTTAAAATATTTTTTTTCAATGTATAAAATTGTTAATCCATATTTATATATGCTAGCTGATAGAGGGTTGAAAATAGAAGACAACAGTAGGTATTGGTTCCTCTTTTTTCTCATCTTTAATTCCTTTGATTTTCTAGTGCAACTCAAGCACGGGTCTCGTTGCCACCCCAATTAAATGCTCTCTTTCTTCATGGATGTACCTCACCTCCTCCTCTCTTCACCCCGTGAAGGCAATTGTGAATATTCCTTGCCTGAATAACCAGTTTTCTCATCGTTTTGCGGGGAACAAGATAAAAGCGAAGGATAAAGGAGGAAGAAGCCATAGTAAAAGTCCTTCCTTATTCAACACTACGTATTCTCGATTCCCTCGAGCAATTGCTGCTACCTTTAATTTGATCCCCTCAACCAGGGCCCCTGGGCCAAGGCAGGGCCTTGGGCAGTCGCCCTGGTTGCCCTGGCCCAGGGCCGACTCTGCTCTCTAGCTTTAAGATTGTTCTTATCTATAAGTGGATATCAACCCATTTGGAGAGTACCTACTATCTCCCGAATTCAAAAAAAAGAGCTTTTGAATTTGTAAAATTATTAGAATTAATTAATGTATGTAAATTATTTACAAATACATTGCAAATCATCTCTCTTATAGACTCGATTGTATTTCTAGATTTAATTGATTACGCATGCTATCTTTTATTGCGCATAATTTAGGAAATCAATAATTTGATTGACTTTAACCTTTAGGACTGGTATAGGAATTTGAGAATTATTCTTAAATTTTGAAATTGTAAGTTTTATCTAGAATTCATTAAAGGAAAGTAGACATGTGATGTCTTTTCTGCTTGAGGTAATTTCGTAATTGAATGTCATATTATTTCTTTAGACACTCGAATATTGGATGCTGGGTGCGGCTTTTATATATGTGATAATATATAGGGTCTAAGGAACAGTAAAAGACTCATCTTTAGAGTTGAAAAAATTATTACTATATTTTTGTTTTAAAGAATATCCATTCTATTTCT
>JBBMKF010000028.1:638876-663116 GCA_037834155.1 Curcuma caesia | reverse complement strand
CTAGAATAAATTCCAAAAACAAATTTCTTACACTCTTGAATTTAGAACCGTGAGTGCATGGAGAGCCCTAAGATGTGCTTACCTATTACCACTACATCATAGCCCCCACATGATCAACAGCAAAGTGCTTCCGCAGTTAATTATGAATCAATGAATATAGAGCAATGTTTATCACGGTATGCGGTTCCACCTTTTGCTACCATTGTATATATATATTTTTCTTGATTTTGAGATCTCGCAATCTCGCATTGCTCCGCAATCAACATTTCAAGGTGATCTTTTCATCTAAGATAATTAATTTACAATATATTATAGTTAGAGAAATGATATACAACATGAAATCAATATGACACACTTAACTGCATGACTGTGGGTCCCACTACATGAATGTAAGATCCACTACATGCAGTGTATCATATTGATTTTATGCTATATTTTTTCATGCTGCATATTATTACTCTTATAGTTAATAATTGACTTATGAATATCTGAGTAACTATGAAAGTATTTTGTCATTGCACCGTAGCTCCGGGATAGCAATTGCACTCTTTAATAATTTGAAAATAGAATTTTGATTAAAATTTAATTAAAGAATTTTAAAATTTTCAAAATTAAAATTAGAGACTTTTGCCCTTAATTTAATTATATATTTTTTTACACTATAACAAAACTAAAGCGTGGGAGGCTTCTTCCTCCCTTGTTCGGGCTTGCCGCTTAAGCAATCTCGCTTCCTGCTTTCTTCCCCTCCGCCATGGCAAAACCCTACAAGCAGATGATCCATGGCTTCCGCAGGCTCTACTCCCACCAGTTTCCGTCGCATCCCTCGCCCCGAAGCCCCATCCCTTGCGGCCAGACGCGGCTCTTCAACGCGACCCCCGCCGGCTACACTCGCCCCTCGAATCTACGCCCGTCCGCGGATCCATCGTCGCCGAACCGCGTCTTCTCTCGCCTTTTCTCTTCTAGATCGCGCCTGGGATCGGGAACTCTCTCCAAGCTGCCGCCTTTGGGTTTCGGGATCAAGGGGTTGGGCCTGACCAGCGAGAGCGGGCTCGGCTTCAGGACCTCGTTCATCAGAAGTTTGAAGTACGGCAGAAATGCGGGCGTTGCGGCAGGATTTAGGAAATCGGTGGTGGACAAGCCCTTGTCGGCTGTCTCGTCGGCTGTCTCACGGTACCGCGAGGCGATGAGGTTGCAGATGGAAGCTTTTTGGAGGAGGAATTATTTGGTTATCATGGGAGCTGGCGCGGTGGCTGTCTGCATCTTTCTTTGGAGGATAATGTTTGGGGTAGCGAGCACCTTTATTGGGCTTTCCGAAGGCATGGCTAAGTATGGTTTTCTGGCGCTTGCGACTGCCATTGTGGCCTTCACGGTGAGTACTTTTATCAAAGAATCCATTTATAAAGTAACTGTTGTATCTATCTTGTTGAAATGCATCTGGGAAACTATAACATGTAGAAGAATCATTGTTGATTGATGAGATCAGTAGAGGAAGATGAAATATTTCTGTTGAACTCTTTAATGTTAGTGTATTCGTTTGGAAATTGATGGAAGGAATTTTAGGTTAGCTGCATCTCATCCTAAAGCACTTGAGAAATTTTTTGCAGTGGTGATTAATGATAGGAAATATTCTGAAACATGTTTGTGAAAATCTTGTCCTCCTCTCCGAGGATGGTCTGTGGATATGATGCTAAAATGTGGGGAGAAGTATGTTTAACCTTGCTATTGTATGCAATTAGATATGTCATATCTTGCATAGAGCTAAATAGAGTACCCAAATAGTTAAACCAAACACTGCTTGATGAAATTACTTTTATCGTGCTGGACAAATTATTTGTTGTAAAGGAAAGATGATGAGATTGCTTTTAGTATGACCATGCGGGATAATTTGTTATTCATTTGTTGTAAATACATAACCTTGTGAGATATTTTCACTGAGTGGTCAATTAAAGACAAATGATGAAACATGATTATTTCAGTGGCTTAATAACATCCATATAGGCTTTCTGAAACAACTGGTGCACGCCACTTGTTGTTTTGTTGATATGATTAAACATGTTTAGAAGGTCTCTCTGTCCATGGACAACATATAACTATACTATTACCAAAAATATGAATTTACTCTCAACTTATCTATCCTATATTTTTTTATTTGTCAGCTGTTATGAAGTAAAACATTTAGAAGTCTTTGAATACCGGTGAGAAGATGATGAAACTGCAAAATCTTTTCTTGTTGGTGATGACCTATAGATAGTCTCTGGAAGGGAAGTTAACCTAGTCGCAGGTGCTCTAGCGCTAGAAGGGCCGTGTCGGATTCATGCATGTCTGGTGCTTAATGGGGTCTTGAATTTTGTTAGACTGGTGGTGGCTAATGTGTTTGATTTAGCTATGTAATAATTTTCGAGGAATAGGAGGCCTTTTTGCACCCATTAGCAAAAATAAATAAAAAAAAGATGGAAACCTGAAAGTACTTAAGCAAAGGTTTGGTATGTTTGTTATAAAGTGACACTTTGGAGTCTATGACTGAGACGAATTAGAGATATGATAATCACACCTACTTAGGAAGGTTTTATGATCTCAAACATGTAAAAAAAGCATGGATAAAAAGTAAACTCAAAATGCATTCCTTTAAAACAGCGACAAGAGATTTAATTAGCCATAATTTAATAATTTTAACTGGACAATAATTGGGTCTCACATGGTTGGAACTGCATGTGCCTTGATTCAATTTATTTACCAACATGTTGTTATGCATGCATGCTTAAGTATGTGTCATATGTAAATTCTGAGTCAACCTGATTTTGGCCTTCCTGTAATGGATGTCTAGTCGCCACACATTCTTTGACTTAAAGTAACTTTTTTGCAACATAGTGTAGATTTGCTTCTATTGACAATGTCAGAAGGATTCAACGTCCTTGAATTGAAATATTGGGATTTGCTAATTGAAATTTGTTCAGGATTGTCAAGATTAATAGGAATGTACAAGGTATGAAAAGTTATCTCTAATAAATCACTTGTAGATCCAGAGTTTCTGCTGGCTTGCTTATTTTTAGAGAACCTAGTAAATTAAATCTGTTTAAAAGGAATATTGAAATTTAAAAAACTTAGGTGTAGTTTTAGACAAAGCATCAAATTTTCTTCACCACTTCCATTCAAGCAAGAGAATGTCGCTATTTATTGTTCACCAAAGGATTAGTTTTATGAAGATCTTTGATAATAATATATTCTCTTGCATTTCTTGCTTTCATGTCTAAAGACCATACCTCCAGGGTGGTTGCAAATTTACATCTCTGCACAAGCTGAACCAGTTTATAGTTTCGCTTGACAATTTCTTTATTACAATATTGAAACTTAAAACATGCTAATAGCAAAGAGAGCATTATTCTCAGAGAAACTTCAACTTCAACTGGCTGTAGATTTATAATGCTTTTAAGTACAGATATCTCTTTATTCCTATAAAATTGCCACTACAAAAAATATTCTTATTTTTTTGTTTAACCATTATTCTTTATTCGTTTTCACATTTCTTTGTTGCACTTACCTATTGTATTTGAATATTTTCAACTGAAAATGTCAATAGTGAAGGTTCCCTCATGATTCAAGCATCTATAATATTTAGTTTTGTTTAATAAGGTATAGATATTGACATGTCTTATGGAATTCTCCATTCTCATGATAATTTGATGCAATTTAATGATAATAATTGCAGTTGGTGTGTAACCTGCGTTAATATTATTGTTACAATACTGAAGGTTCACTTGTTCTTTATAAGGGCATGTACTTTCGGGCAAGGTTTACTATCAATCCTGATAAAGTTTACAGAATTGCAATGAGGAAGTTGAACACATCTGCCCAAACTCTCGAGGTTATGGGTGCCCCTTTAGCAGGGACAGATGTTAGAGCCTATGTTATGTCAGGAGGTCAACCAAAATTGACGAACTTCAAGCTGAAGCTTGGCAACAAACGGTGCTTCCTCATATTTCCTATTCGAGGATCGGAGAGAAGGGGGTTGGTTAGTGTTGAAGTCAAAAAGAAAAAGGGCCAGGTACCTTTCTTCAAAGTGAAACTATTTCATGATTCTGCTCTAGCGATGCCTTTCAACTTTATGAAGCATGTCTGCCATTTATACTTGCCTCTATCTTGCACCTAATTCCTTTCTGGAACTGTCAAAAATTATTGAATTACTAACAGTTGAGTTTGTATGAATTTCCTTTTTACTTGTATGATTCCTGTGCCTTTTGCTTAATAATTGCTAATAGAGTTCTCTTTAATCCTTATGCTCTGTAGTGTGCTTTGAAATATAAAAAAAAATGAATTCGTAAGTCACCGGGAAAGATCATTTGGTTACTAAAAGGGTAGTTCGGTGAACAAAGCTCTTGTCAATGCAGGGTTCTAGAGAAAGGTTGGACCATATTGGGTTTATTGTGTGCAATCTTATCCCGTGACCATAAAGTCAGCAACTTTACCCTGCCATTTGGGTACTAATGTTTTAAAATTTAATTTGACAAAGCAAGCTAATTAGCATATCGTATGGGTTTTGTGTATCAATTCTATCCTTAATGAGGTTTTAAGAACCAATCTGTATCAGTCGGCATGGTTGAAAAGTATTGTTGATTGATATTGATACTGTCACTCATTTAGGCATGGTTTCAGTGGTAACCACCGAGGTAATAAGATTCTTCGATTTCATTGGTCAGTCACAAGGAGGAGATGAAATAAGAGGATAGGAAAAGAGAAGTGCTAAGTGATAATTCCGTTTACTGCTGTTTGAATGTTGGTTTAGTGATGTTAAAGCTATAATCCATGGGCTCCTTTGTTCTAAATGCAAACTGCATTTAGTTCCGATATGGTAATGGACATATCGCTTACTTGAAGAAATTGTGCACACTTCTTTTTCACATTATTATCTTGTCTTAGAACCATTTTGGCTGCAGTACGACATGAAGCTACTCGCGGTTGATATACCGATGGCTTCAGGGCCCGATCAGAGGCTGTTCCTCGTGGGGGATGAGCAGGAGTACAAGGTGGGAGGAGGCTTGATATCTGAACTGCGAGAGCCCATCGTGAAAGCCATGGCGGCGGAGAAGGAATTCGAAGATCTAGATCAGGAGGAAGAGAAAGCCGACAAGATCAGAGAGCTGCAGGAGGAAGAACAAAAGAATCGAAAAGAGGAACTACGAGAGCTCGAAAAGGCCGAATTGGAACGGCAAGAAGCAAACCGCGATAAGCCACAGAATTAACTCGTGACATTACGATACGCTGTATGTTAAGATCTTCTGTGACAAACCAAATTTTTCCCCCATCTTTTTGAAAAATTTCAAGATGTTTTTGGTTTTCTCATTCCTGTGATTCATAATGGCTTTTCTTGTTCTTCTGAAGCAGGAAAGCCTCCAGAGAACTTGTATCAGAATTGAGGTAAAACAAAAAGCTTTGGTGCTTGAGTTAAATTAGGGAAATGAAATGAAATTTTATTTTCATAATAATTTTTGATTAAATTTTAATGCTTATATGACATTTAGAAGTAGTCTGAAATTTTATTTTAGCTGAACATGAAATTGAAATATGATTATGTGCAGGAAATGCTTCAATTTTCATAGCAAAAAAGTGTGATGTTCTATTTTTTTTTTAAATTATCACATGCTTTAGCTTAAGATAAAGATCATTTGTCGTAACAACAATATCAACATTTAGTTTTCTTTTCTAAAGTTACTTTGTTTTATTTTTTTAATGTCAAAATGTCCGTTTAAATTTTTATTGTAAATGAGAGATTGTTATTTTCAAATCAAATTTATTACAGCCTTTGTATCCTTCGATTTCACAGTTTAAATAGAGTATCGATGCAACTTTTAATATTATAAATTCATTAAACGGGAAACGCATACGGCAGTCAATCCAGATGCCTAGCATCCTTTGATTACATTCTTCATTTGGAAGAAAATTCTTACAAATACGTCGTAGTTGAGGATCGAACTGCGGGTTCTTGGGTTATAATCCGAATGTCCTACCGTTTGCCCCAGGGACGTCATACTCACTCATTAATATCACTAAGGGTGTGTTTAATTTTTATCATTGATAATTTTAATTATTTATCTAAGTTTATTAATGATAATCTTATTTGATTTAGGTTATGATTGATTTTCAAATAATACAGTATCATCATCACATCAGTAAAATATCTGTAAATGGAGGAATGTGATTACTTGGCAATTTAAATTTTTTTACAATTTTAAAGATTAACAAAAATTTTTTCATGATTATTTTATGATTTTAAAATTAAATTAATTAAAATGTACCATTTCATTAAGTTAATTAATTTAATAAATTTTAATTTAAATATTTATAAATCAAAAAATAATTTAAAAATATTTTATTAATATATAAAAATTTATTTTAACTTTTAAAAAATTATAAATAAATTATATATTTTAATATATTATCAATTTATCATCATTTATTAATATTATTAATATTAATTTAATTTAAAAATAAAATAAAGTAAAAATAACATAGTAAATACTAAATTAATTATATTTTATTCCCTTTAAAATTGAATTAAATGATATTAAATAATATTTTATATTTCATAACTTTAATTATATGATTATTTAGTAATCACATCACTAAAGTTATATAGGATAATTGAAACCAAATGCAAGGGTTTATTTGATTCTCTTGGTATAAATTATTTCAAGATTTTAAAATTTTGATTATTGTAAAGTTATCCATCTATTTTGATTAAAATTTGTTAATAATCTTTGACGCATTAAAAATACTTTAAATCAAAATCATTAAGGGTATTAAGTTTGTTATAGTCGACTAATAGTTTAAGTTTAATCGACTGTCGATAGATTTGTGATAATTCGATATAAAATTTTATAGTCGATTGACGAAGTCAATTGAACTCCACGTATAAAGCACATCAAATTTAAGAATTTGGATATATAAATTAATTGACTGTAGTCTACTTTAACATATGGTGGAATCCGTCACCCTAGCGGATTTACACGGTCGGTCCTACGATCATCTATGAGGAGGTAAATTGAAAAATTATAGTTGGTCACTATGAGAAAAGTATTGGCTTAGTTGAGATTCGATTCTTATCCATTTCAGTAAATTTGTCCCATATTAATCAACTCAATTATACCTTGAGAGCATGTATAAAGTGGAGGAGGTGTAATGAGAATTAGATATCTATTTTGATAAATATAAAATCTAGATATACAATTTGAGTATTCGAGATTGATCATGTCATTTAATAAATTATCATTATAAAATATTATGAACATTTTTAAAATCCCCTAATTTATATGTGATAGACAAAATTTAAAAGAACACTCTTTTTTATTATTATTATAAAAATATCTTATATTAATTTTTTTCAATTATTTAATAATTTTAATTAAAAATATTTTAAATGTTAATAGTTTCAATCAAAATTATTTCAACAAACTTAACAAAAAATAGCGACTTTTATGTATTAAGCTGATTTTTTTATAATAAATTCAAACAGGTACATTTCAAACTTTTTATTTTTTTAAAAAAAGAAAAAGAAAAAAAGAAGAAAAAAATTCAGGAGTTATCGGGTCGGATTTACTTGCGGTCAAATGCGGATCCTTCCAAGAAGGCGCCCATTAAAGGCCTAAAAGGCTGTAATTTACTCAACGACGGGTCCGAGCCTACGTGGCCGATGACGTCATACTTCGCGCCGCAAATTAAATCCGTTCGTCTCGCGCCACAGAGGAGGGGACTTATTTCCAGAAATGCCCCTCACGCTTACGCCCCCACAGTTCATAAAATGCCAACCTACTCCCTAAACTTTCCAACTAAATTTCATTTCAAACCCTCGCCCTATATTTTCACAAAGGCTAGACATTAGTGCTCGATAGGGACGGAGCCAAGGGAGAAGCGATGGCGACGGCCGCTCCTACAAGAGGTGTAGGAATATAAAAATGATGAGCTAATGAAAGAGCGAATGAGACGCAACAACACAATCATCTCTCTTTTGTTTTTCTACGTAAGAGGTGAATTAATATAAAAATGAAGAACGAATGAGAAAGTTAATGGGAAGTGACGATACGACCGTCTCTTTCAATGTAAATACACATCTTTCAACCTCAATATGTAATTTTTAATTTTATCCGTACCTTTAAGATTACGATGAAATGATAAAAAGGTATGACAAACTCCTTAGACAATGATGATTCAAAATCTCACTCAGAATATATTACATTTGGAGAGTTTGAAAATTTTATGGTGTTGGATCGTTTGTCAGAACTTATTTTCACTTTTCAATTTATCCTGATGATTGATAAAAATTTTTTATAGGATCAAACTAGAATTTAACTATCTGGATTATAAAAAAAATTAGATATCTAGACATCAAAGTTGCTAAATTCAATTAATTCACGCAATCAAAGGATGTTGGACATCTGGATTGACCGCCGTATGCGCTTCCCGATTTACCCTGGTGGTCGGTGGGAAATTTCCGTGGGACCGGACCGACCACCCAGGGATTGAGTCTATAAGACTGACTGTGATTTATCATTTTTTTTTAAGAATGCCTTGAACACTACTTTTGTGTTGCTTAATGCTTTAGAGTATTCTAAATACTTTAAATCTCTTCTATATTTAGGGACCCTAAAGGTCACTATTTATAAGGGATTTGTCACTATCATTGAATTAATCCTAAGATGATGATAAATCATAACAAAATAATCAATCATACACTCAATAAAAGATATATTAAGGTAAGATTTTGATTAATTATGCACATTTAAATTTTACAATATATAACCACTTAATTAAGATAAAAGATTATGCATAATTAAAATCTTAATGAATATGTGTCACTTAATAAAGTAAGATTTATAACCAAAATAAAATCTTTATAATATATAATTAAAATCTTAACAAATATATGTCACTTCATAAGGTAAGATTTGTAACCAAAATAAAATCATTTCAACATTCTCCCATTTGACACATATATATCTCATCATTTACTAAATGAGTGAACATGATATATGAATCATAGTGTTGGTCCTCTAAACGCTAGTATTATCTTCTATATATCACAATATTTCATGCTTCTCAACAAATATATCTTAATGAATAAATCTTATGTTTATTTAAAGCCCAACTTTAGTAGTATTTCTCAAATGAACATGTACACAAATATGAGAAAATATCATTATAGAGTTTCATTGATAATTTCTTATAATAAAAATTGCATAAGGGAACCAAGTCTCATTTTCTCTACATGACCCCTAAATTTCAACGGTGGCATGACTTTAGTCAAACGATTAGTAATCATTAATTTAGTGCTAATATATTCAATAACCATTGTTTTATTTCTAACACGTTCTTTTAATGACTAGATACTTAATATCGATATGCTTGGTTTGAGTCTCACTTTTATTCTCTTAGCCATAAAGACAACAGCTAAATTGTCATAATATATTGATATCCTCAATGGCCTAAAAATAGAATCCACAATTTTAAACTCTGAAATGAAACTCTTCATCCAAACAACATGCGAGGTTACCTGATACGAACTTGGTAGTGAAAGTGGCAATCAACGTTTGCTTTGCGCTTCTCCAAAACATGCTCCAACGATTAACATAAAAATATATCATGAAGTTAATTTTTGTAAATCAATACAGCTGATGTAGTCAGAATCAGAGTAGTTAATCACTTACAGATTCTTAGCTCGTCTAAATACAAGCATGTAATCTTTAGTCTCTTGAAGGTATCTCATCACCTTCTTTGCAATTTCCAATGGTCTATACCCGGATTACTCTAATATCTTTCCAACATGCCAACAACAAATGCAATGTCAGGTCTAATGTAGACATAAGCATACAGAGACATAAGGAATATTCTTCATTGGTTCCCTTTCAAAGTCATTTTTAGGACATTGATTCATATTGAATTTGTCACCCTTCATAATAGGATCTATATTTGGTAAAATATCCGAAATCTCTCTAAAACTTTGTTGATATAGATTTTTTGAGATATGTCTAAGATTCCATGAAATTTGTCTCTGTGTATCTTAATGTCATGACATAAGATGCATCACACATATATTTCATATCAAAATTCTTAGAGAGGAATTATTTTACCTTATATAGTAAATTTTTATCATTGGTTACAAGTAAAATATCATCCATATAGAGAATAAGGAAATAAATCTTGCTCCCATTAACCTTCTGGTATATACATTGATATATGACATTCTCCAAGAAACCAAATGAAGAAATGACATTATGAAATTTTAAATAACATTGACGGAAAGTTTGTTTCAATCTATATATGGATTTTTGAGCTTGCATACCAAGTGCTCACTATTACTAAAGTAAAATCCTTCTGGTCATTTCATATAAATCTCTTTCTCTATATCTCCATTAAAAAATATTATTTTCATATCCATTTGTTGCAACTCTAAGTCAAAATGTGCACCCAATGCCATAATAATATGAAGGAATCCTTTTTAGAGACAAAAAAAAAACATCTCTTTATAGTCAATGTCTTTCCTTTAAGACAATCCTTTAGCCACAAGTTTTAATTACTTTATATCTCTTAATGTTGTCTAATGAGTCCTTTGTTTTGAAGACTTATTTACATCCTATGATTTTTGCACCATCGGGCAACTCGACATGATCCTTGACTCCATTTGATGTCATAAAATTCAATTCTTCTTTTATAGCATCATACCAAAATTATGATTCAGTACAACTCATGGCTTGTGAAATTATTTCAAGATTCATTTTCGACTCCAACATTAAAATCTTAATCTTGTAGATATACAACATAGTCACTAGGTATTATTGATTTTCTTATTCAAGTAGATCTTCTTAAGTTATCCTCTTGAGGAACTTGTTGTTCTCGGTTGAACAATTTCTTGTTCTTCTTTATTATCCGTTTGATCGACTAGATTTTCATCAACATTTTGTGCTATCTCTTTAATTGGTTGTCTAACACTCATTTGTGCTTGAGAGGTGTGAATGACAACCTAACCAAACTTGAATAAGGCGGCTGATCATTAATATGATTGTTCTCAGAAGCTATATCTTGAGAATGAACACTCACTAGTTAAGTCATTCTCAAAAAATTTTGCATTATTTGATTCTACAATTCTAGTATTGTGAGATCAATAGTAAAATATATATCATTTGGACTCAGCATATCTAATGAAATACCCACTTATAGTCCTTGGGTCAAATTTCTTTTCTCATGGGTTATAAACTCTTACTGCAGACAGACATCCACAAATACGTATATGTTGCAAACTTGATTTCCAATCTTTTCCCAACTCAAATGACATCTTTGAAATAACCTTGGTTTTAATATATACATTGTCGTTTTAAGAGCTTCAATCCATAAGGATTTAGGAAGTTTGCAGTTACAATGCATACTCCTAATTATGTCGATTAAAGTTCAATTTCTTCTCTCAACCACATCATTCTGGTTCGGTGAACTAAGCATGGCGTATTAGGCAATAATCTCATTTTCTTAAAGAAACTTTGCAAATAGACCAAGTGCTTGTCCACTCTTAATGTATCTACCATAGTATTCTCCATCTCTATCCGTTCTCACAATCTTAATTTATTTTTCACACTATTTTTTTACATCAGTCTTAAATATCTTAAAGGCACTTAATGTTTCACTCATATTATGAAGCAAGTAGATATACATATATCATGAGTAATCATTAATGAAAGAGATGAAGTATTTCGGATCATACATATATATCCATATGATCTGGATAACATATATATTTGAATGTATGATCTCTAATATTTCAATACTCCTCTTGGAATTCCTTTTGAATTTGTTGGTCTAATTTCCCTTTATCTAGTCAACACAAGTCTCAAATTTTGAATCTAAAGTACAAGTACTTCATCATTTACTAATCTTTAATTTATCCTCTATATAAAGATATATATATATATATATATGTCCCAATCTCTAGTGCCACAAAGTAAAGGAATCCTCATTTATAACATATCTTTTAATACTGGCTCGAACATGCATAGTGGTATTGCTTTTATTTTGTAAAGATATGGAATAAAGGTTATCAATCATTATACCATTTCCAACAAAATTGGATTTATAAAATAAATTCAGAGAATTACTAAATCCAAAAAAGTATCCAAATGATACAAACCTTGAAATAGAAACTAAATTTCTTACAAACTTAGGAACATAAAATGTTTTTTCCAACTTCAAAACAAAACCACTATTTAAAATTAAAATGCATGTTCCAATTGCCTCCACATGTGAGCACATCTTATTTCCAGAATAAATGTTTTACTCACTTCCTACTGACTTTCTTAGGCTTTGTCATACCTTATAAGATATTTGTGACATGGATTGTAGAATCCAAATCAATCCACCAGGTGATATAAATTGTACTAACCATATTAGATTTATAACATACAAATGAGATAGGAATACCTTTCTTTTCAAATCAATTCTTAAATTTATTGCAATCCTTCTTCTTCATGTGCCCCTTTTTTTTACAGAAAAAATACTTAGATTCCTTCTTGATGTTAGATTGGGGTGGAATCTTCCTTTTCCCTTAACTTTGGCTTGATTTTGTGGTTTCCCTTGTACCGTTATTCATTTCTATCAACAACCTTCCTTCATCTTGTATACACATGATCATTAATTCATTAATTGATCACTTGTCCTTATGTGTATTGTAGGAAATTTTGAAAGGACGATATTGATAAGGAAGACTGCATAAAATATAGTGCACAAGAAAAGTTTCAGATATTTTTATCTCGAGTGTCTTCAATCAAGCCATTATATCCATCATCTTCATGATGTGCTCTCACACACTTTTCATGCTAGTGAGCCTTAATGATGAGAATTACATTATTAGGGTGCTAGCAAGGGCCTTATCTGAAGTTGTAAATTATTCATCAATTGCCTTAAGTAGGTCCTTGAGTACTATTTCATGCTCCTCAATCGAACCACAAATACCAATAAAGATTTTGGTCTTTATGAACATTACGCAGAGATGATTAGATCGCTCCCATTTTTCATAAAGGTCAATCTTATTAGGAATGTTAATTTCATCAATAGCAGATGGTTCATCTTTTCTTATGGTATAGTCAATGTCCAATCACTCAAAATGAAGGAGAATTCTTTCCTTTCAGATTTTATAGCTATCATTCTTGAATTCGGGGATATCATAATGCATATCAAAGAAATTTGAAGATTATTTTGCGTAAATTAAATACATGCTTATTAAAAAATAATTTAGGAAAATATCATGTTTTATCAATGTAAATTATGTTTAGAGAAAAATTTAGTAAAATAAAACTTGTCCGTGTGCAAAAATTTTAATTCAATTAGATTTTAGTACAACTTTATAATAAAACTATCAAATTATATTTTCTTTAACTCTCATGGATAAATTAAGAAAATATATTTTGATATTTTGTTTTAATTAATTATATAAATATAACAAAGATCCCTATGGGGTAAATTTGTTATATATGTTTATATAATTAATTATAATGTATATCCATTATGTGATATTAATCCACTTAATGTATAATTTTGCATAATTAAGGGTGTTGTGGCTAAATCTTAATTATTTAAAATTATATGATTTACTAGATAAATTAAAATTTTTAACTTTTTTAATCTTTATATAGTAATTATTTAGGAACACAATTAATACTTTCCAAGAGTGCTCTCAGAAAAGATTGATAGGGCTAAAACCTCTTTGAAAATCAACCTCCTTAGGTAGAGCAATGTTACCAGACAACTTAGTACTTCAGAAAATGATGATAAATCCCAGTCAGTCTCATGGACTCAATCCCTGGGGGTGGTCGGTCCGGTCCCACAGAAGTTTTCCACCGACCACCAGGGTAAACTTAATTACTATTAAACTTAATTATTCAAGTAATGAATCTTCATAAGTAATTTTTTTTTCAACTTAATTTATAATTTATGAGGGTAACATCAAATCATATATATAACATGAAAAATTCACAATAATTGATATATCATATGTAAATTTATTTTAAGAAAATAAATATTCATAATTTTGGAAGGATAATATTTTCAAATATCAAATTTAAAAATTATAAAAATTTACCAAACAACCCTTTAAATTAAAAAATCTCCAAGGCCATAATGGATTATACAAACTCAGAGCCCATAATATAATTTTGAAAATAATAGGACGCGTGATAATAAAATTGCATAAACATTTTTTTTAAAAAATTTATTTGATTGAAAATTATATTAAAATGAAGGTAAAAGTAACTTAGGAATTTACATCATACTTTGTACTAAATAAACATAATAACTAAAGATGAAAAAATAATCGGTTGTTACCTCCAACCATTGATATTTGAAGAACATCTTGAACATTAACATTACTTTTGTGTTGCTTAATTCTTTAGAGCCTTGTAAAGACTCCAAATCTCTTTTATAGATGGTGTTATTATTCTTAAAGGCCAATATATAGGGGACTCATTACCATTAATGTTGAGTCAATCCTAAAATAGTGATAAATCATGACAATATAATCATGTAGATATGATATGCATATTAAGATAAAATTTTAATTAATTATATATATTTAAATCTTACAATATATGAGCACTTAATTAAGATAAAAGATTACGCATAATTAAAATCTTAACAAATATATATCATTTAATAAGGCAAGATTTGTAAAAAAAATAATATTTTTTTAACATAATTAAAATCTTAATAAATATATAGATAACGCTCTTTTTATATATTTTTATTTTGTTAAATAAAAAAGGTTTTTACAGTGTTTCCAAATAAAATAGGATTGGGTTTCATGATACTTCATTCTCAACCGTCTATCTTAACTTATCATTTATGATTTAGCTGCAGACAGTAAATGCTAGATCTGAAGGAAAGATCTTCCCTCTGTAAAACTCTCCATGCATGCTTTTCCCTTTTCTCTTTCAAAAAAAAAAATGATAAATCCAGTCAGCCTCGGACTCAATTCCTGGGGTGGTCAGTTCGGTCTCACGAAAGTTTCCCACCGACCACCAGGATAAATCAGAAAGCGCATACGATGGCCAATCCAGATGCTCAGTATCCTTTGATTGCGTTCTCCATTTGGAAGAAAATTCCTACAAATATGTCGTAGCTGAGAATCAAACCGCGGATCCCTAGGTCACAATCCGGATATCCTACCGTTGCACCATTACCCCGGGGACTCCCTTTTCTCTTCCAAACAGCTAGATATTATCTTCATTAGAAAACAACACTACAATCGAATTATTCTTAAAAATGAACAAAGAATTTAGTTTTGCCAAACTTAAAGGCATACTTTAGGTATGAGAAAACAAAGATCCAGAAAATGGGTTGTGAACAAGAACTAGGTGGCTCAAGAATGAAGACAAAATCACAAAAATCCAAACTCAAATATGCCAGCCAGCCACTGCCCACTGCCCACTGGAAGTAAAATAACACAGAACCAGTTTCACATTTCATACCTAAACCAACACAAATAAATAAGAAAATCGATTTTAAAAGGAATTATGTGGAATTGACACTGTAGTAAAACATATATGGATGACAACAGAAACAAAACAAAACAAAAAATGGCTTCCTTTACATGTTCTTAAATCTCAGGCATCACTATTATCACTAGTATGAACATTACAAATACTCAACTTCATCCCCTCACCAAGAACATGCTTATTATTGACTAATGAATGGATGGGGTAGATAGATCCTCCGTTTAGATTTGTTCCCCCTCCTTTATTGGCATGTGGCAAAGCTAGAACGTTGACCCAAAGCCTCGAGCAAATTGCATCCAACTTCCAATAATTTCCCTGCATTGACTCGATGCAAACATGTCTCTTAGTCTAATATCCAACAACTTAATTATGTAAACTAAATAGAAGTCATCCACCAACTTAAACCACGTTGTCATTTGATAAAGGTCAATTTTTTAAGGAAAAAATGAATCACGGAGGTGTTTTCTAATGCAACAAAAAGAATGCAAATGCATATTTATATAACTCTGGTTGTGGCAAATTAACCAACTATTCATGCTGAAGAATTGAAATGGTGGAGGATCAGACATGAAAGTCTCTACTTTCGCATCTAGTAGCATCCACTAATCACTGTTGTATGCAAAACAAAAATGAAAAGGAGAAATGGAAGAGAGATCAGTATTCGTTCACCAAAAAGCATAAATCCCTACCGACAGTTCGTTCACATGATGAGTTAATGCCACTGTGGAGAACAATTAAGCTAGTAATGTGCAAGTTATTCACGTAAGTCTAGTTGGTGAGTTTGTATAATGACAAATGATGTAAAAAAAGAGGAATCTTGCCGGAATATGCCAACAACAGATATCGTAATCCAACAGAAACGTTTGAAGAAGAGAATGGTGGTTACCTCTTCTGAGCTTGGCTTTGAGCTTTGACTTGGACTTGACCTGAGCGATCTCAGCCTTGCGGGCGGACGGGGAGAGGGAAGTGGCGGGCGGCGCTTCCTCATCAGGTGGGAAGAGGACGGCGTCGATGCCCTGGACGGAGATACGGCCGTCGGTGTAGATATCTGGGTCGAATAGATAGGCGGATCCCTCACCGGCGCCAAACTTGACGGAGCCGTCGGCCTCCCGTGCCATCACCTTGTGCGGCAACCGCAACGTGTCGTAACGCACCTTGCCGAACCGTCGAACGGCGTTGTACATGCTCTCCTCGGTTTGGTACTCCGGGATAAGATGGTAGTACATGATGGCTTCCGGAGAGCCAGGCTCGCTGAGTTGATCCGCCGTCAGCCGCCCCATGGCGTCGTCATTGGGCGCCAGCACCGTCAGCACGTAGCCCTCTGACACCAGCCGACCCATCTCCGTCGCGAGCGAAGTAAGATTAACCAGTATGTCGGCGAACTCGTTGTAGCCTCCGTAAAGGAGAAGAGTCTGGATGAAGTCCTTTACTTGGCTTTCCCCGTCGAACCAATGTTTGCCAGAGCCAGGACCCGGCGCGGGGGCCGGCGCTAGCGATGGGCCTGGGGCCAAGGCATCGTAGATTGGGAGCACAGGCGGGGCTCCCGGGGGGACGGGAGGCGCAGGCTTCTTGAGGCGATGAGTGCGGGGATCCACCTCAGGCGCGCCCCTGGGAAGCACGGCTGAAATGGCCGCGAGGCTGCGTCGGCGATTGAAGTCCTCCTGCACAGATCTAGGCACCAGCAGCCGCTCGATGCCGTGAATCACACCATCAGGTCGGATCACCGCGTCCGGATGTACCACGGCAGCGAGGCCGACCTTCTTATCCTCCAGATGGAGGTGATCACCGGCAAGAGTGGGGTGGCGCGCCTGAGGCCAGTCGCCGGAACCGATTCGAGCGGGGACGACGTGGTAGAGGAGCAGAGTCTGAAGAGATCGGAGGTTCCGTGGCTCGAGGAGGAAGCGCTTGAACTCGGGATCAAGGTCGCGCTCGAGCGCCTCGTTGCGGGGGGCGAAGATGGTGAGGTTGTGGCGACCGACGGCGGCCTCCAGGGCCGGGAGAAGGAGAGCCTTCTCCACCAGTTCTGCCAGCTCGGTGTAGTGAGAGTCGAGGAGGGCGACGAGGACCGAGTTGGAGTTAATCTGCCCGGCGGAAGCCGACGCGGTGGCCAATGTGGTCGCAGAAGAGTCAGATCCAGGCATTGCCAGCGATGAAGAGGAAGAAGGTGATGCAGAGACAGCGACGGCGAAAGAGACGGCGGAGAATACAAAAACGAGGAGGAGATTGGTAGCGCCGCCAAGGGAAGGGCGATCCATGGCGACGCTGGCGGTGGCGGAACCTCCCTTTTCCTCTTCTTTTTTCTGGCGGAGAAGAAGAGAGAAGGCGGGGGAATCAAGCTGACGCGGTGCGACGCTGAGTAGAGAGAGCACACCAATCCACGTGGTGCGAGGAAACGCAACGTGCCAGGCTGTTGCCTGGTTACCAAGGGCCCCACAGCTGGTCAGTAGGTCCCGTGACCTTAACTCGTCCGAAAGTACTCAAAAGACAAAAACACCCTCCGTCTAAATGCCATATCAGTAATACATCGTAGGCAAAATAGTAAAACCACTCAGTGCGGTAACGTCACCTGTGACCTGCTTGCAGGGAAGGTCAGATGAGGTGTCGGCGTTGATTCAAGCGGTAACTTCACCTTCTCCGTCCCGCTTTGCTTCGTTTTCGTGCGAAGTATCTGTTTTTTATTTCCTATTTTTCTCAAAGATATAAAATCACTTTTTTAAAAAAAACACAAATGTATATATACATATATATATAAAGTTTCTTTTATTTATTTTTTATTTTGGGAGAATTAAGTTAAATAATGCCTGACAAGGACTGGTGGGCATCGATTAGATTATTAAAATAAGTGGGTGAAAAATAAATGTTCGTGATTCGTGAAGGGTGCAAGAAACGGAACGGGTAAGCGAGCGCGACGCGTTACCCGCCATGCGGAATAGCCGGCCGCGTCGGCTCACGTGTCTTCGACGTCTCCGTGGGGCCCGCGACCGAAACCGGGGGTAGACTTCCGAAATGGGTGCGGCTTTTTTTTTCCGTATTTATTTCTCGGCCGGATTCCTTCCGCCTAAATGTTTTGTACTCCTTTACGTCATACTCGTTTCTCCACCGTCGTTTTGAATGGCAGCCTTTGTGGGCCGTAGCGATATACGAAAAATATAAATGATGAAATAAAATGTTTTCCATAAATACTTTAATGCGTTGTTAGTATTTAGTCCACCGACCTGGTTCAACTACTTCCAAAAATTATTAGCAGATTTATCGTACACTGCAAAAAAAAAAAAGAAAGGGCCATTTATTTACTTATTAAAAATATTAAACTTCTAAAATAAATAAATAAATACTTTTATATAGAATAATATAATTTTTAGGGTCTCCATAAAAGATGTATATTTCAGAACACCACCTAAAACTCAACTCTTTGTAGAGACTCATTGCGTTGACTAAGAAAAAAAATCAAAGGAACTAAGAGCATCCATGAGCTCCCATTCTCATTACACAAGTTGGGAGCGCTGCCCTTTTTTTCTATTTTTTTCCTTTTTAATTAAAATATGTTTATATTAATATATGAAAAAGAAGATCAACGGCTAATGTTTTAGTCATTGTTCAATAATTGATTTTTTTTTCAAAGGCTAAAAAAGCAGCCATTACAAACTAGTCTTTATATCAATTCTAAATAAATGAATTAATAGAAAATGCGGAAGATATAGATTAGCAAATAATGCTCTTCTGCAAAAAGGTGGATCCGCCACCTTAGCGGCCCCACACGGTCGGTCCCACGACCATTTGTGAGGAGGTAAATCGAGAAAGTGCAGTTGGTTACGACGCAGGAGGGTATTGCCTGGCTTCGCTAGGATTCGAACCCTTGCCCTCTTCTGCAAGTCTGCTACGTCGTAACCAACTCACCTATGCCCCGGGAGCAACAAATAATGCTCTGGCTATATATATGAGCAGTGACGAATGATGCATCAAAGAGATCAAAATTCTTCTGATAGAACACAGAGAAAAAGGTATTTAAATCGGGATCGTGAAGTTAGACACATCTTTTCAATGATTAAAGGGTTATTTCTTCGTATGGTTGATGTCTTGAAAAATTACTTTAAATATTTTCAATGGAGGGCCGATGCCACAAGGAAAAAAAGTTTATTGTCACTTCAAAAATACACGACGATTATTCATCAATTGGTGTACAGAGTCCTTGCCAACAATTACGATGAGTATCTACGCGTTGATGAAACAACAGTCATTGAATGTGTGTTAACTATTGCTAACGTGTGATTCAAGTGTTTGGCTGCAATATTTGAGAAGGCTAAATTTTGCTAATATCCAACACTTGAAATACATTAGGAGAGACATGACTTTTTTGATATTTTAAGTAATCTTGATTATATACATTGACAATGAAAAAATTACCAGACATACCTTTCTTGGTATGTTGGATAGTATTGATTTAATACATTGACAATGAAAAAATTACTCTGTTGCTTGGAAAAGACCAATTTACTAGGAAAGACCATGACGTCCTAACAATTGTGCTTGAAATAGTAGCATTTTGTGGAATTGTGGATTTAGCAAACCTTTTTTGGGATTGCAGGGTCGCATGATGATATTAATATGTTTAATGAATTACCTTTGTTCAACATCTTATAAAGAAATACATCAAAGGTTAATTTTATGATTAACAATATACGATATACAAAAGGATACTATTTAACTGATGGGATCTATCTAGAATGAGTTATTTTCGTAAAGAGCTTTCCAAGCCCTCAGAATCTCAAGACAAAAATGTTTAAGGAACAACATGAAGCTATAAGAAAGGATGTCGAATGAACATTTGAGGTGCTCCAATCTTGACAGACAATGATTAGAGGTCCATGATGATTTTGGTACAAGGACAACTTGAAGGACATCATGTATACATATATTATTTTGCATAATATGATTATTGAGAATGAGATAATACAATAGTCAATTGGTCGAATGATGAAAGAGATCCTCCATCACAAATATCTCAAGGCTCCACATAAGAATTTCAAAAGTATCTCCAGAGAAATTACGAGCTACATGATAATCAACTACGTCATCATATTCTAGCTGATTTAATTGAGCATATTTAAGCTTGCTACAGTCTTTATTAGTGAAATAATAATATATTTAATTATCTTGTATTATATTATTATAATTTATATCTTTTATTTATTTGATGTATATATATATAAATAATGTAAAATATATTTGATAGCGGGGAGATGAGTGAGACCAATAAAATAATTTTTAGGAGGCTTTTTTGATAATGGAGAAATGAATGATATTTTTTCTTTTGACATGGCATAATAGGGACCACAAAGGAGTTGTATGAGAGCTCCCATCATTGAAGATGCCCTAAAAGATATATATAATCAACTCGATTTAGTGAGATAAAATATTGATTATCGTTATATAGTTCATAAAATATCATTAATAATTTTTTGATGAAAAATTTGCGTGAGTTACTTTCAGAATTAATAGATTCGAACAAATGAATATTAAGTGCCTTAGGGAAATAACTAGCTAATGCCTCATCCTGCCTTCTGAAACTCTCTTACCTACCATAACTAATTAATGGAGCTTTGACTTTACAGAGAAATATACGTGGAAGATTCAACAATGCCTATCTTTAAAATTAATATGTCTCACTCTCAAATGCTTGGAAGCATCAACTACGTCTTCCTTTTATTGGATCGGAGAAGTAGTAATTAATTAAACTCCAGTACGTAGTTAAAACGCTTTAATTATTCTTTGCTCTCCCAATGGGAAAAGAAGACAAACGATTCAAGGAGTTGTATGGTTATGAATCACATCAGCAAAGTGTAATTAGAAATTATATAATCATCACATCATCAGATCCAAAAACTAGAAGCTAAAAACTATACAGAAGTATTTGGATCGACAGATATTAATTAATTCCTTGCTGAATTAATTAATTAGGAGTGCAAAACTAGCTAATTAACTAATTAGGAAATCATGCAATGACCGAGCATCAATGCTGTTCTTCGCCGTCGATACTCTTCGTTGTTCGACGACGGTTCGATCACGTCGGAGGCAAACCTCACCCTCTTCTTCGTCCTCCTCTGCTCCTCGCTCACCCTACTGCGTACGCAACCTGAGAGTTTCTGACAAAAGTTCGACGATCAGAGTTTCTGAATTTAAAGCTGTTTGATTAATTACTGCATGCTATCGATCGAGTCAAGGGAAAGACCGTACCGATTTCCGACTCGAGTTTCTTGATGATGTCGGAGGCGAGGCGCTTGTGGAGCTGGAGAGAGACGAGGGCGACGCTGCCGGAGACGGCGACGACCGCCATGAGTCCCATGCAATTGGAGCCATCCATCTCCTTCCTTTTCTTTGGAGCTGCTGCCGCCGCCGCTGTCGCTGCCGCTGCCTTCTTTATCTTCTTCTTGGGCGCTTTATATATATATAGAAAGGCAGATTTAGATTTGGCTCTGGAATCTGGAGGACGGCCGGGGAAGAGAGGCTCTATCTGGAGAGGAAATTAAATACAGAAGAGGATAAATATGTAGCAGAAGATGGCTAAGTATGGAGGCTTCGGATTTATCGAATTGTTTTTGGGGACTTGGGAGACTACAAAAGGAGCGGCTTTACGCTTCGTTGACTTCGCTGAAGGAGTTCCCTTGCCTTGTTGAACAGGATAATGTTGACCGGCTTGACTTGCGCACTGATTTGACTGAAATATCCTCCTGCGTGTCGAAAAAGACGGCTAAGATGCACAGTTGGGTAGGGGCAAATAAGTCAATACACTTGAGGCACGTGGAACATACCGCTCTTTAATTCAAGCTATTTGTTTAAATTATTAATTAATATATTTTTAAAATAAGATTTATTTTTATTAATATAAATCAAAAGCGGTTCGACTTGACCGGTGGTACGGATCGAGTTAGGCGAGGATTTTTTTTCGTATACTTAACTTTAATAATATTAAAATTACTTTTCCATTATGTTCTTCCTTTTTTTTTCCCTGAAATAATTAAATTTTATTTCATGCATTCAAAATTTTAATATAAGAAATAAATATATTAATTTTAATTTAGAATGATTTAAAGTTTTTTATCTATTTTTTTATTTAAAAATTTAATATTTTTCGAACCGAAGGAGGAGGACTGGTATAAAACCTCACGTTTCGAGCCCAAAATTTTACCCATTTTCCGTTTTTTAAAATCCCCCGCTTTGCCTTCCTGCCCGGATCTCGTCGCCCTACATCGCCGCCTCTTCGTCGCCGCTTGCCTTCACTCGCAGCACCGACGCTGGCGATTATCTTCGCCAGTCGCCTCGCGGAAGGCAAAGAAGGCTGTCGGAGCGATGAAACGGAAGACCCCGATGCAGCTTAGGGTACAGTCTGGCCATGATCCTATCTTTTGCTATTCTGTACCGGTAAACTCGATAGGGGTTCCATTAGTAAAGGACATAGCTCGTTGTTGTTTTTCTTGGTTCCTGAAGTTTTATTTACTGGAATTTCTGTTCAATGCTATCCTGTCAACAATGTAATGGCCAATCATCGAATTTTCTCTTTTTGGATCTCAAAAAACCCTCATATAAATTTGAAATTAAGTTATTCATTACTAGATCCATACCATAGACCTGTAGGAGTCTGACACAAGAAAATAGGAATCAGCAGTTTCTGTGAAGTGTAAGTTTTTGCAGTCATGTCTATAACTTGTTAAATTAGTAGTTTCCTTCGATAGGATTAAATCACTTTCTTTTCATCTTGCGTTTTCTGTGCCTTGTAGTACAAACATATTGGTAGTTGCTTATTCTAGTTGTTCTGGTATTATGTGGATCTGATTTTATGTGGCCTGCTATCTTTCCATTTGAACCCAGTCCACGGTAGATGAATGACTAAGTTCTCCGTTGTGGAAATTTGAGTGTGATTCTAATTGTGCTTTTAGCAAAGTAAGACAATTATTTCTCAATGTAATAGATTTTATTAACAGAATAACTTGCATTCAGGATCTGTTCGGTAATGCTCATTTCATACATATATGCTTCTGTAATTCACGGAGTGGACATAGATTACTTGTATATCGAGTATTTTGTACTTTCAGTAACAAATGGAGAGGATTCCTATAGATCCATATCCAATTTGAATCACATAGAGAGGACTTGACATGGATATATACATAATGGGATTTTGGTGTCTATCGTAGAAAATATGAGGCTATATATAATCTTATTGTTAGAGAATCAGATGTTGATGAGCTTTATCTACATGACAGAGCGAACAGTTGAAGCAAAAAAAGCATCAGATAATTGAAGAAAAATTTGTCCCTACTCGTCTTGCTTCAGAAAGGTAGGTTAACAAGCAAAATTTCATACATTTTAATATTGCTTAGCTGACTGCTTGGATTAATACTGAGATCAGGAAAAGTGAACAGTCGAAGATTCAAAAATATTTTAATATCCGTGTCAATGAGGTCTATCCTATTAAGAAGTCAAGTGAAAGATGCAGAGTTTTATATGAAGATGCAATGGCTAAGGTTTGAATTCCTATGCATTAGCAGTAAGTATTGGGCTCTAAAAGCTATTTTGATGAGATTACTATTGTCTTTTTCCCTCTAAAACAGGATCTCTCGAGTGTTAGTGGATTTCCTAATGTTGTTCTTAACCCTTCTAGTCCTTCTTTACAATTTGAGGGCAAAACATCAATTTTGTGGTATTGCTTGTTCTTCTTGTA
>JBBMKF010000028.1:626649-637826 GCA_037834155.1 Curcuma caesia | reverse complement strand
CTCTTCTTGGTGTACACAAACATAGTAATTAAAACAATGAGAATCAATGTGTCGATCTGAAATCTCATCATTAAATAGGAAGCAACACATTGTTTAATTTGCTTCATACTGTCCATTCCTTCCTATGAAACAACAAAATTCAGATACGAAATATCAGATATATGCCCTTTGACTTCATGAAAAAAGGGTAGGCAAAGATTAGCACACAAACCTAAATCACACATACAAAAATGACAAGAAGAGATATCTTAAAACACAATGAAAAAAATGTAATAATAATAAGAGATAAGAAGAGATTAACCTTTTCATCCACCAGAACAAAAGCATGTGATACATTGTGTCATAAATTTCTATTACACTTAATCTCAACATATCTTAAAACTTTTTAGTCCTAAAGTTTTCTCTACACAATTTAAATTTCAAACTATGCCAATTACATTCTCATCAATTAACAAAATAATGTCTTAAAATGACTAGTAAGAGCTTTATCTTGGATATGATTGGATAGTTCATCTAACTTTAATGTGAAAAGAAAATGACTTGGAGCTTATCCTTAATGCAAATATATAACTGATAAAATTCATATGTTACTTACACCCCAATGCAACTCTAGCACAAATAAATAAGATTGTCACATATCTTTATCCCATCAATCAATTACTAAAAATTCCTTTCAAGTAATCTACTTACAAAAATCTATAGTTAAAGCTAACCCTTAACCTAAAACTACAATCATATGAAAATCATGTCATGCTCCTCATTATTGTTACAAGCATCTTTTATTTTATCACAATGATTAAGACAAGTTTGATCAAGTATATGGAAGGTGTGAAGGGGTAGCTGCAAATGAAAGATAATTCTAGTTTATGTAATTGAAAGTGGTCTAAGATATTTAAAAATTTCTAGTGACATAGTCTCGCAAGAGTTCAATTGAGGAATAACATCCAAGTAGCCATCCCTCAATAGTTGAAACTATTATGGCTTGATGATGATGATGCCAAAAGCATTAACCATTAATGATCTTTCCTTAAAAAGCAAAGAATATGCTTGTTTCAACATTCTCTAATGTTTTCATTTTGTTTAATTAGGGGATATAAACCATTTCATAGTGATAAAACATCATCCCAAATAACTTCATAAGACACCTTGATTACTAGCCTTCAGGCAATTTTTTAATAAACAATATCATATGGCATTCTAGTGATGCCAAACTCAATTCACTTGCTCATAAATATAAAGACAAAATACATCTTTGTTGCCCATCCATACTAGAATTCATGTCAGCAAAATCTGCAGATTGTTGAACTAATATTACAAAGGAGTAAAATGTTTCTAAAAGCAAATATAATTGGTTTGGTGATATGTGATCTTAGTTCTACAAATTAACTAAGTTCTGATGTATCAAATTCTCAAAATAATGTGGTCTCTGCATCATGTTATTGTCAATAGTTGTTTTGCAGCTCTTCTTTTCCTTGTATAGTTGTATATTTCCTTGACACCCAGGCTTAGTTATCCTTTAAACTGTACAAGAAAATTTTAAGGACCAAAAAAATCTGTTCATCATCATTATGCATGATGGCCTATCAGGTACCATATTGGAATTAGTCTCATATGAGAATGTGCATAGATTTGTGCATTTATAATACATGGAGGCATCTTCCACTTGGGTGATTAGTCATTTTGCAATGGATTGAGCTCCCCCCCTGCTTCATGAGCCACCGAGACCATAACAAATTCAAATCATAAGTAGAGAACAGCTCTATAACTTATGAGACGATACTCCGAACCAGGCTCACAAAATAAACATGTCTCTATCTTCAATTATAGGGCATGTTAGCCATGGAGATGGATTATTAGTGGGTGAGGCACTATGCTTGGGTCATTTTTGTAGATGTTGTTTCTGGCATTGAGTTTGAGATAATTGTATTTTGAGAGTCATATTGTGATTAAAAGTAAGAGCTATTGCAGAATCCACAGGTTGGGAAATTAGTGTGTTGTGGTGTGAACAAAAGAAGTATGTTCTGAATGTGAGACAGGTGTTATCGAAGAGGGTTAGTAAGAGCTTATCATTCCTGTGTTTTGGAAATTAAATGAGATAAATTTTGATTAAGTTGGCATCAATTATTCTTTCTGCATATATAATTGTGTTCCAATCCTAATAAAGCCAACCCCACTCTCCCAGAGATCAAGTAAGAATTTATGTCTGTAACTATCAACTAAATTGGAAGTGGTTTCCATTGGCACCATTGAATAGTAGTTCCGAACTGTCAAACCTCAGCTTCCAGCAACTTGTCTACTCATTTCAGAATAAATGACACTCCAAAATACTCAAGTTCCTTTTGTGGCTAGTATTCCACTGGAGTAAGTAGTCGTACTGAGCTATAATTGGCTTCTCCCATGGATCCAGATAAAAGTGAAGTTGTTGGACATTGGATTCACATATCAGATTCTCATATGACTAGTTTTCAGCAAAGCTAATGTATGGAAATGATCAAAAGTGGAAATTCACAATAGATGAGATACCTTTTCTGATTGTGTACTTTCCATGAACTTGATTGACAATTGCAAGTGAGAACTGTGCAAATCTACTCCAACCATATGGCAAAGTAGCTGAATCAGCAACATCAAGGTACATAGACAAGTGGTCTACATTATTTCCCTTGGGAAAAATTAGCACCCGCCTGCAACAATCAAATCAAGAAAAACTGCTCAATACCAATGAATTGCCATATCCTAACTGAGTGAGCCAAAACATGCATCTGACATGTAAGGCATTAAATGTTTGAGCTTACCATTTATACCCTCCGACATAGAAAATGTCAGAATAAAGTTTCTTGGCATTCAACCTGGAGAAGTTTTCAATTGTCCATCTATATTTGAACGTGGGAGGATCCTCCACCTGTTGGCTTTCCAGAGCATTCGCTGTCTCAGCTGATAAAACTAGCACCAAAAAGGAAACATAAAAAAGAAGGATGCATTAAAATTCAAAATTATGAACCAACAGTAAGCCAGACACAATAAGAAGCATCACCGAAAGCAATTTTATCTTCAAATTAGCAGAAGCATGCAAAATTACTAATTTCCAGCAACCAAAGATAGAATGCCTCACAATCAACAGCCTCGACTAAAGATCAATAACAGTTACCTTCCATCGGCTGGGGTCCCTCCGTCAACTCTTGATGCGGCACCAGTATCTCCTCGTCCTCCTGCTGCTGCAAAAGCAAGAAACGAACACACAAATTAGAGCTCAGATCCGCCAATAATCACCGCGCCTCGATCCCAAAAACGCCTTTGCAGACTCATGAAGGGTTCAATGGAGATTCAAATTCTAACAGATTGACGAGCAGGCAGCGGTCCACTCCAAACCCTAGAAACCACGAGAATTGCACAGGAACGAGCGACACAGAGAGGCCTAGCTACACACGCCACCTCGAGCTAACTAACCAATAACTAGGGTGACGAACGAAGACAGAACGCAGGTTGGGAGAACCGTACTTCGAGAGGGGGCGGCGTCATCATAGTCATGGGTTGGCGGTCACTGCCGTGGCACGGGAGGATCTGATCCGAGGCGGCGGATCGCCGGCGGAGGAAGGGCGTTGATCGGAGGAGATAGAAGAGAGAGCCCTTCCACGGGATCAAGCGACGAGGCCAAAACAGGAAGTGGGTACAGGTGACGCGCTAAGGGTTTTTATCACACGTCAATGCGATCGCGAGTATGTACGCGGGGCCCAAGATCCCTCGTATCCGTATGAGCCCCAGTGCGACTTGGAGAAGAAAAATGCAGCGCAACCACACACATCTAACATTTTTTTTTAATATTTAAATTACATATTTTATTTTTTTAAATTATTAAATTATACACTGATATCTTAAAACACCCATTAGGAAGTCTTGCTCCCTCAACCTTCCCTCACTGTCTATCACAGGGCCCACCAGTTGGACAGAGGGCCAAGGAAGATGTAGTCCAATCAATTGTTGACAAATATATGTAAAAGTTGGAGAAAAATTAGGAGGTGTTTTAAATAAAATTTTAACATTTTTTTTAATTTTTAGAAAGTAATAATAACTTTCAAGACTAAAAGTCTTGGAGAACAAATTTTTTGACGGGTAAAATAGTCTTCTTCTCCCTTTAGAAATGGGTATATAAGAAAAGTTTTAATTGATTTAGGCAAAACAAGTTGAGCATTAGGTTGTGCCTAACTTGTTCAAACACTAAATGCATATACTGTGTAAATTTTGATTCTAATAAAAAATATGCATTTGAGAGAAATCAGCTGAACAAGCACGAGTGCCTCTTAAAAGATCTAGTTTGTCTTCCATTTTCACATTGTGGTATTTGCACATTCTCGAAGGGAACAATGAATTTGGTCAAAACAAAAAAGAAAACTAAACTTGAGCTCAAAAAAGAAGAATCAAACGGGCATCGCCCACAATACACCACCCGGAATCACAAGAAACAGAGTAAAAAAAAAATCTAACACAATCTCATTGCCAATAACTGGCTCAGAAAACCAAGAACAAGAACAACGTTATTAGGAGAAAATGAAAATTGGGCCTCATCATACATATTCACTTGGGGCTGTCCAGTTGCGTGCGGAGGAGCTTGGCAGCTGCGACCATGTTGGTAAAAGCAGGTTTGAGGACTTCGCCGTATTTGCGAGTCTTGAGCCCACAGTCAGGATTGACGCAGAGGATGTTGGACTCCACAACAGCAAACATCTTGTTGATGCGGTCAGCAATCTCCTCTGTGGATGGAATCCTGGGAGAGTGGATGTCGGACACACCTGGGCAAATACCCGCACCATACTTGACTCCCTCACGGAACATCGATCTCTCAAAAGTGATGACATCAGTATCCATGTCAATGATGGAGTGAAGGATGTCGTTGAAGTTAGAGTAGCAAATGTGGGTGTGGATCTGTTGAGGCAAGTCCAAAAATTCATTAGAACAAACGAGTAGGTGTAGTTATGGAGCAACAGTTGAGAAGGGAAACCTGGGTCGTGTCCTGGACATCGCAGTTGGTGATCCTGAAGGAATGAACAGCCCAATCCAAATAGAAAGCTTGCTCGGACTTGCGAAGAGGAAGCCCCTCCCGGAGAGCAGCTTCATCTATTTGGATAACCTGGATGCCAGCAGCTTCCAAATCCTCTACCTCTTTCTTTATAGCAAGAGCAATCTGGTAGCAAGTCTCAAACCTATATAACAATATGCATCTGGGTTGGTCATTCTTAATAGAGCAAGTTAATAGAGAAGAAGAAGCTGGCTAACCTGGGTTGGTCATTCCTGACGAAGGACCAGTTGAGAATTGTGACTGGGCCTGTCAACATACCCTTCATTGGGCGAGAAGTCATGCTTTGGGCCATCTTAGACCAGAAAACAGTCATGGCATTGGGTCGGCTAACATCACCATAAATAATGGGAGGCTTTACACAACGGGAACCATAAGATTGTACCCAACCATTGACAGTGAATGCAAAGCCAGACAGTTGTTTCCCGAAGTATTTAACCATGTCGTTTCTCTGCAAGGAAAAGGAAAGATGATGGACAGCGCATGTTTAAGAAGTAATACTGCGAGAATATATAGGGCTTGGATCCTCACCTCAGGCTCTCCATGGACCAAAATATCCATATCAAGTTCTTCTTGGAGCTTGACAACTTTGCTGATTTCCTCTTTGATGGCTTTCACGTATTCCTCCTCAGATATCCTAAACATAAATATAGCAATGATTTTCAAAAACTGTAAGAATCCAAATAAAAGCTTTACTAGAAAGGTGATTTATCGCACTTCTTTCCCTTGTATTCACGTCGGACTCTTCGGAGGTCCATCGTCCGAGGGAATGAACGAACTGTGGTAGTAGGAAGTTTTGGAAGGTTAAGCTTTTTCTGTTGTGCATCGAGCCTGACAGTGGCATTTGTGGCTCGGCGATGGTCAGAACCTTTCAAAGCAGCAGCCTGCAACGCCGCCACTGAGTGCTTAAGGCATGACAAACCACAAACCAACCATAGCTTAAGCTACTCACAGCTTTTTGAACTTCTTCATTGGTCACCCTAGGAGAGGACTTCCTTGACGACTGTGCAGCAGCATTAGCTGCAAAGAAAGCCTGATCGCACAAAAAAAACACATGCAATTATAAAAAAAGATTGTGCATACAAATCAGTGCAAGTGGAAGAGAACAAGTTACACGGCAAGCATATTGCACTAGAAATTAGTGGAATGCATCACCAAAATCAGGTGCCACCACAACATAAGATTCTTATGAGATAACATCAGTTTGGTAGAAAGAACTACCTCATCCTTCTGACCGGCCAAAGATTTAGCCAATGCGTTTACTTCAATCACTTTTTGAGCAGCAAATGCGAGCCATGATTTAATCTCACTGTCCAGTTTTGACTCATTGACAAGGTCAACAGCAGTGTGCATGAGTGAGCAAGATGTAGAGACAACAAGCTTGTCTGTAGGCAAACAGCAAATACCATCATCTGCATATTAAAAAGAAAGATGATTATACAGAAAAAAAAGGGGCAAGGGATGAATACCTTTGCCAACAATGGCCTCAAGAGTCCCAAGTGTGCTGAGAGAAGATGCAAGATCATTTGC
This sequence comes from Curcuma caesia, assembly GCA_037834155.1. Classification (NCBI taxonomy): domain Eukaryota; kingdom Viridiplantae; phylum Streptophyta; class Magnoliopsida; order Zingiberales; family Zingiberaceae; genus Curcuma; species Curcuma caesia. The sequence goes on along the minus strand of JBBMKF010000028.1, from coordinate 631,228 downwards.
CCAAATGTTCCTTCCATCAACAACTCCTGCAAAAAGATACTTGCCAGCAGGGAAGCCTGCAGTCTTGATCAAGTCAACTGTCTGGGTTCCACGAACAAAGTCAAAACCAAAAGCCGAAACACCCTTCAAAGCAGTGACAATCCTGCAAATTTTAAAATAATCTGAAATGTTGCAAGAAAAAAGATAAAATGTGGCGTCGATCAATATGAGCAATCTAACTTGTATGCTTCTGCAGGGACATCGGCAAAGTAAGTCTCAACAAGCACATTCAAGGCTGACAGAGATGATTCTAGTTCGGAGTAAGCCTTTGTGAATGCCTCTAACTGGTAGGACTGAAGATCCAGAACAAGGGTTGGCTCATCAAACTGAATCCATGAAGCACCAGCGGCTTTCAGCTCCACAATAACTTCTCTGTTGTTGTGATATTTAAGTACAAAACTCCATGAAAAAGTATCAAAGGTAATCTAAATGTACTGGAGATTGGTTTTGGATCGTTACTTATAAACAGGCAAAATGCTTTCAAGAAGTGAAAGGGGGGAAAATGACTTCTCAACACCTCTAGCAGGTTTGGAGAGCAACAAGTAAGTTACAGGACCAATGAGAACTGGAACTGTCTCAATTCCCAACTGCATAATTGAGGAAAGACAACAAACTCAGTCATGGGATACATTGCTCAGAAAGCACAATATATAAGCACAAAAGAAAGATTTCCTAAATTTTAAATATCAAATCACAACAATTATTTGAAAATAGCAACAAGTTACAGATACAGCATACATGTCTCAAGGCATCATTTTGATAATATAATGAGACAAGGATACATCTAAATTTCAGTATACATTTAAAGTTATGTCCTTCACAACATAGGATCACAAGGGAGCAGAACCAGTTAAATTAGATAAAAATGGCCAAAGATCAGTCTACTCTAAAAGGTGCTTGGCAAGGAAAAATAAATTATGCTTGAAAATATTTTAAAACATTAAGGCAAAATGAAAACAATGGTCAATTTAAACATCGAACCACTGAAAATCATCACAACCTTGCAGAATTATAGGCTCTAACATTAAAGATCTCAGATCAGATTCAAAGAAGATAAATCAAATTTAAATTTCACAAGACATCCAATAAGTACACAGTCATAAAGAACAAGGCATGCACAATTCCATCAGGATCAGTCAAAATGACAGTGATTTAAACAAAAAAAAAAGAAAGAATAACCAACCAAGAAAGTTTTGGATTAAGAGAAAAATTTAAGGAATCAAGTACAGACCGCCTTTGCCTCCTTGTATTCAGACACTGCTTTGTGCGAGGAGTATGAGAACTTTGTGTTTGGGCCCAACTCAGGGACAATGAAATGACTATATCAAGTAAATGTAATGATATGTCACCAAAATGTACAAAGTCAGAAGAATACCAAAATCAATGACAGGAAACTCAAAAGGGCTTACTAGTTGGTGTCAAACCACTTTGTCATCTCCATAGCAGGAACAGATGCATTTCCCCTAGCCATTGAGAAATATATATCAAACCCTATCTCATCACCAGTATAGTTGTACCTCTCAGGAACAGCACCAAGCATTGCCGTGGTATCAAGCACTTGATCATAGTATGAAAAGGTATTGCTAGGAATGTATTTGATCCCAGCATCCGCCATTTGCTTCCAAATGGAAGACCTGAGATCAGCTGCAACCTTTTGCAGGTCATCAGAACTGCTCTTACCATCCCAAAAGGATTTCAATGCAAACTTAAGTTCTCTCTTGGGCCCCATGCGAGGGTATCCAACAATATGTGATGCCATTTTTTCTGTACATGTCAAGAAATGAAATTACAATCTTCAGCAAAAATATTTTCCTTTCTCCTTGACATTGGTATACAGAAGTTGTTTTAATTTTTCCTGTTTTTTATCAACAAAGAATAATTGATAGGAACAGGATAATTGACAACAATTATCAGTTCACGACCCAAATGCCTAAATCAGAACTAGCTTCGTTGAGTGAAACTAGCTTTGTTGTTTTCATCCATAACCAAAAAATTGCATCAGGACTCTTGCATGCATTTAGTTTCTTATTTGTGATCTCAAAGATAGGTAAACCAAATTGTTTTTAGGTTAGATTAATGAACTGATATTCGCGCAGGAAGCTAGATAGCTTAGTTCTGAATGCGTGTCAATGATGACTCTGCTGTCTGATAAGAGTCCCAAGAAGCAGAACGCAGTAAAAGAGATATCAAAACAGATTGTTCGGCATCGGAAAATCTATAAGGTTATTTGCAATCATAACAGAAAAGAAACAGATCGCCTATTAAACGGGGGAAAATAAACTAGGAAAGGAAGTTATCGATATGCAAATCTAAGACGTTGATAGTTGATAGAAAGAGAGTAGACCAACTGACGAAAGGTTGAGCCAGAAATGTAATGCTCAAAAAAGAAGCGTTGTCCTAAGTTATAACACTCCAAGAGTTACACCAGTAGACAGCTGAAGAGGAAAAAACATGAACAGAGATAACAAACAAACAAAAAAAGGAAGTCATTTTAATCATCAGAATACCAGAGAGTCTTGCGGATCTAAATTTTCCTTAAGCCTAAAGGTTTCTTGTTTCCGATTCAGCTAAGCAGATCTACGGGAAGTCGTCCTCGCAAAACGAGATCAAAAAACAAAAGAACCAGAACCGACAAGAACATATCCGTAACGCAAGAACTGCCTGGGAGGGATTTGGACAGTCAGCTCATAGAGCAAAATGACAAAGATCTGCGCCACGATGAACAAATCAAATCCTCAAGAACTAGCAGAGGGCACCAACCAGCAAGATCCTGAAAAGAAACAACGCAAGAGATTTCTCGATCGGTCGGATCAGACCCCAAAAGGTTCTCTTTCGATATCAAATCAAAAATAAGCTCAATAGCGCAGGCATGCAGCGGAGAAGAGTAAATCGCGAGAAGCGAGAGCTCACCTCGGAGAGCGGCGGAGGCACCGGTAGGAAGGAAGGGCGAGAAACAAGAGCGAGAGAAGTGCGGCCTGGAGTGGTCGTCGACGTGTCGTTATTTATAGAGACGCGCGCGCGCACGCAACTCAATTATGCTCCGAAACTTCATTTATCTATACTTATTTGTACTCAAAATTGTTTAAACATATTTATTAAAAAATTATTAAGTTGAGACGAATTCTAAGTGTTTTATCAAACTAAACACTCAACTAATAATCTTCTTATTCTCATAATTGTAAGTTATACCTAATATTACTTTTTATATTTCTAACAAATTAAATTAATTATCAAAAAATTTATATATTTAAAACACAAATACATAAATTTAGTAGCGTTCGTTGTGCTTATAATAATTATTTTTTTATTTTACCTTTAATTTATTCTGCAGAACCTCATAGTTAAGATTTGAATTGTGTATACTTAGTTCATTTATTGAGCATCTTATCGTTACACCGTACGAGAGCGTGCTTATCATAATTATTTTTTTATAATCTAAATATTCAGTTCTTCAAACTAATTAATTTTGAAATTGATCGATTTGATCTCATGAAAAATTCTCATTGACAATTAGAATAAATCAGAAAGCATAAATGATGCATCTCCATATTCAACATTTCAAAGTCATCTTCCCATTAGAAAACATTAATTTCACAATGCATTTCAACTAAGAATCAATTCATGGTGGATGTCTGATTAACTACGAAAATATCTGATCGTTGCACCATAATTCCGAGGGCACAAGACAAATAAGTGGATCTAATTACGTTAAATAAAATCACTTAATCCTCATGGATGAGTTTATTGGGTGGAATTGTTCAAAGATTGAGTTGGTTAGGAAGCAATTGGATTAGGTCTATCAAAATTGGAGTGATGACATTTGATTTGGATATTTTTCAAAATTTGAAGTGCGATTTGACAAATGATCTAGGAATTGGTGGATGGTAGGTGAATATGCGGTCTTCAGCAAAAGGTGAAATTCGTCACCCCAACGGCTCTACACAATTGGTCCCACGGTCATTTGTGAGAAGGTAAATCGAGAATCTACAGTTAGTGAATATGCGGTCAGACGTCGGTCGATTGGTTTGGTGGCCTTCATGTTCACCACTTATTTAAAAGCAACCACTTTCTTTTCAAATTTTCTCGTACAATTGTCTATGGAGTCGCTTTCATCGTTAGGATCGCATATCCTTGTTGAGGGAATAATTACCGTGCTAGAACCCTACTAATCCGTAATTCTCAAAAAAATTAAAAGTTACAATTCCCAAAGATATAGCTCCCAAAAGCTAACTTAAAGTTTTTTAAAAATTACTTTTAATTATTTTTCAATAGAAATTCAATTTATAATAATTTCACTCCCATCTTCCATATAATAAAAATAAATAAATTAAATACGATATTATTATCGATAATAATCTTATTATCTTTAATTATCTAATCACTGTCACTGCTGCTGCTGCTGTGCCCATCATGGCCATGCTCATGCTCATGCTTCCTCTCCTTCTTCTTCTTCTTCTTCCCTTCCTCCTTCTCCCCGTGTTCCTCGCCGTGGATCTTGTCCTTCAGCTTGTCGATGATTCCTCCACCTTCTCCTTCTTCC